>PVIY010053473.1:0-14667 GCA_004026745.1 Myrmecophaga tridactyla | reverse complement strand
CGTTAAAACTGTAAGCAAGCTGTGCATTTGAGTTTTAGTCTCACAAAAGGGCAGCATGTAGAGCACACATGAGTAAAGACCAATTAAACTCTACATTAATCACTGTTGCTTATGTCCTCTCATCTATCATCCCAGACTTGGAGGCACCATGCACTGTGATATCTTAGAGTACATAAATCCTAAAGGAGGTGGCAAGTAACGGAGGTAAGCGACTAATGAAGTTCTGTTGATCCCTTGTACATGTTATCCAAGATGATTAACTTTCTTTATCTCTAACATATAGGAAAGCCCAGTGAAAAATCACTACAAGGAAGCAGATTTGGTAAGATCCATGACACTTTCATTGTAATTGTGCATTAACCATACCATAAGATGAACCCAGTTTTTTTAGTATTTGTTTTTTTTGGGGGGAGAGGGCCTGAGGAAGGGATCTCACCCTCACAGAGAGCTCACCAATTACTTGAGAGCTGCATTTCATAAGTGAGAGACAACTCAAAAAGGGCAGGGTTGGGGGGGAGACCATTTTCTCTTTTTTTTTCAGAAGCTATTCATTCATACTACTATCTTTTGATAACTGCTATTTAAGTTTTCTTGTAAGTTTGTTTGTATTTTCATCTTTTGAGGAAGTAAGAAAGTTTGGGCTTTTCTTTAGATGTTTTTTCCTGGCATGTGCAGGCTCTGGGAATCGAACCCGGGTCTCCAACTTGCCAAGTGAGAACTCTGCCACTGAGCCACCATTGCCCACCCAGAATTTAATCATAAGGAAAGCTTCCTTACTATAAACAATTGGTGTACTTCCTTCTTTCTAATGATGAAAATTATATAACACACTTTATTATCACATTTTTGTTTGTTTTATTTGGGCTGCTTGGAAGCAGACAAATATCAAACGCAAGCACTGCAACTATTTAGCCTTTTATGGATATTTGTTTTTTTGTTTTGACAAATTTTGACTCACTTTTATTATTCATATTTTCCTTATTTCTATACCTTTTTATTTACTTTTATAAAAATTATATCACCCTCAGCCATCACACAGTCCATTCAACAGCAAATCCTGTTGATTTAAATTCCAAAATGCACCTTTAATCCAAAAATGTCTTCCATCTGCATTGTCATTACTCTAGTAAAGTCATTACTGTTTTTTGCCTAGATAATTTCCGTAGCCTCCCAATTGTTCTTCCTGTTTCCACTTTGGCCAATCTCTGCTCTCTCCCCATCCACCACCACTATAAATACCTGCACGTCCATCCATTTATTTTAATCACTGACCAGAGATCTTTTAAAATTTTTTTATTTATTAATTAAAAAAATTAACAACAAACAAAACATTAAGATATCATTCCATTCTACATATATAATCAGTAATTCTTAATATTATCATATAGTTGCATATTCATCATTTCTTAGAACATTTGCATTGATTCAGAAAAAGAAACAAAAAGACAACAGAAAAAGAAATAAAATGATAACAGAGAAAAAAAATATTATACATACCATACCCCTTACCTTTCACTTTCATTTATCACTAGCATTTCAAACTAAATTTATTTTAACATTTGCTCCCCCTATTATTTTTTATTCCATATGTTCTACTCTTCTGTTGATATGGTAGATAAAAGGACTGACCAGAGATTTTTAAAATGCAAAACAGATTACATCAATCTGCATCTTGACACATATCAATGGGTTCTCTTTGCACTTAAAATAAAATTCATAGTCTTCACATGAAGTGATATTTCTTTGCCTGTCTAATCCCCTTTGGACACCCTTTTTCTCCCTTTCCCCATGCTCCAGTCACACTGCTTTCTCTGTTTCTTGAATGCTGTCAAGTTTGTTCCAGCCTGGCTGTCTCTGTACTTCGCTGTCGCCCTTTTGTTTTTCAATAATTGTTCTCTTCTCTTCATTCATGTCTCATCTCAAAAGTTCCTTCTTAGGAGAATTCTATTGACAGTAGACCTTAACCCACTGACAATTACTTACCTCATTTGTGTTTCTTCAAAGCCCTTACCTTTATCTATAATTATTGTGTGTGTTCATATAATTATGTTGGTATTATGTAATACAGTCCCCAAAAGTAAAAGTAAGAATATCCATCATATTCACCTGCATGTTGCAGTACCAAGCACATAGTAATGTAAGCACATACTAAAAATATGAATTAATTAACATTTCATACTCCCCATACATTATCTTTGTTGACAATGTAAAAATTCATTCCATAAACTTTTTCATTATATTTCATTCAAAATATATGATAGGGAGAAAAATAAAGACACTTAGTTTACAGCCCAAGGACAAAACTAACTCAAAAGAAACAAATAGAAAATTGTATAATACTGCATCTTTCCTGGCTCAGCTTGATAAAATGTGATATTAGATAACATTACCTAACCATCATCTCATTTATATCATGTAAATCTTAATCCTCAGACCTTGCATTGCCAAATACTGAGACCATATTAGCTTGGGCCATTGCTGAATATCCTTTAGTGAATTTCACTTGAAATATAACATTGGCTATTAATAAGCCCTTTACAAAAATCAGTAACAAAGAATTCTTCCTCATTTTGTGTAAAATTGTGATGATCTCCATCACACTGCTCAATATTTCCCATGCAATTTTCCATACAAGAAAGATCTTTTTTAGTGAGATAAATAAGAGGAAAAACGTTCTCTCTCCAAGCAGTTTGGTATGATTTGATCTTATATGAAAATGAAGTACATCAATCTATTTTGTCCAGATTCAGGAAATTTATGGTAAAATTTACTGTTCAGTTCTAGCAATGATGTTAAGCTTTAAATTTATAATATTTCCTTACATTTAACTTTCATATTTAAATTTACATTTTATTAATCTTATGTATGAATATGTTTAGTAATCTGAATCACACACAAAACACATCAATTTACTTTTTTAAAAACATGGTATAAATAAACACATAAAAATAAATGATTACGAATATGATATGACTCTTAATAAAGAGTATCTTCATTATGAAGATATTTTTCTTCTTAAGAGTTTCCTCAGTGCATTTTGTACTTCCCTGTTCCGCAGACTATATATCAGGGGATTCAGCATGGGAATCACGGTGGTGTAAAGCACTGAGGACACTTTCTCCTGGGTGACTGAACTGCTGGAAGTGGGTTTGAGATACATGAACATGAGAGAGCCATAAAATATGAGAACAGCTGTCAGGTGGGAGCTGCAGGTGCTAAATGCCTTGGACCTGCCCTCTTTAGAGTTGACGCGGAGGATGCTGGAAAGGATAAAAGCATACGAGATGACGATGGTCAGGCTGGTGGTCACCATGTTAAATCCACCAATGACTAAAATCAAAAGCTCATCAATGTAAATGCTAGAACAGGAGAGTTTAATAAGCGGGACAATGTCACAGAAATAGTGTCTAATGATGTTTGTCCCACAGAAAGACAGTCTTAAGATACAGCCTCCATGAATCATGGCATCAATAAAACTTACTGAGAAGACTGCAGCCACCAGCAGAGAGCAGACCCGAGGGGACATGATGACGTCACAGAGGAGAGGGTTGCAGACGGCAACATAGCGATCGTAGGCCATTGCTGCCAGCATGTAGAATTTGGAAATGAGAAAAATACAGAAAAAAAAAAACAGCTGAGTCATGCAACCAGAATAGGAGATCATTTTATCTCTACATATAAACCCTGCCAGCATTTTAGTGGTGATGAATGAAGAATAGCAGACATCTAGAAAAGACAAACTGAGGAAAAAGTACATGGGGGTGTGAAGTTGTGCATTCAACCCAATTATTGAGATCATGCCAAGGTTTCCCACCACTGTGACCATGTATATCCCCAAGAAGAGGCAGAAAAGAGGCAGCTCAAGCTCTGTTTGGTCAGTTAATCCTGAGAGTACAAACTCAGTCACTGCGGGATGATTTTTCATACCTGATTCCTCTGGGAAATCTGTGGAAATGAGAAAAAAAGAATCAAATTAGATGGGCAGATTTCCAGCTTTGCTGCAAATCCCCATGGCCCAGGTTTTTATAACTATGGAAACACTGAACTGGGAATCCCTCATCCCCTTGGCACTAAGCCTGCACTGCCTTTGATGAACAGGAACTTTGACCACCAAAAAAGTAAAAACCCAGACAAAGCCATGTAAGCATCTACCTAGGCATAGAGTTTAGGAACCATACGTTCACTTTCCCATCCCCTCCGGTGTCTCAGTTTCCTTTAACAAAGGTCAAAACCTTTCACTCTAGAATTACAGTAAGACCAATGCTAAGTACAATGGGGGAGGTTTTTTAATTGTTGTTTTTGTCTTTTACATTTCACTCATACTACATATTTATTGATTTTTGAGAGAAATATGGCCTGCTAATAAAAATATTAAATAAACAAGTGAAGGAAAAAGTCTATAAAAAGCAACTCAGGCACCAAATTAACCAATTAATTTGAGCTAACTTACCTTACTTTTAGTAATTTTTAGTACTGGCTAGACTCCACTTCTAAGAAGAAAAACAAGCACTGCACATTTCCCATTAGGTTTGTTAGGACTTATGCTCCCTAACTACAATGTCATAGCACTTCCTATTCCAAAATCAGATTGGAGTCACTAAAACCAAAATTTTCTGTCTGATAATAGAAAATAAAACCTAAATGTTATTTAAATTTGAAAACTTCTCCTCTAATACCATTTTTAAAATGCCAAATACAGTCTTTCTAGAAAAATATCTATTTTTGTTTTTGTTGTATAGCTTTTAACTTACTTCCAAAGAAGTGTGTGATTTGAAGTAGATATACATTACATTTCTGAAATGTTTACTACTCTAAAACAGAGAATAGATGCAATAGAATTATTGGCTTTACAGAAATTTCCAAGAACCATCTAATTTTTAAACCATCAAGTGTTTAAAATGTTGTTTTGTTCTCTAGCATACTCTGCTTGACAGAGCAGCAAGCACTTGCTATATGGTATTCCTGGAGTATGCTATGCACATGCATTTTTCTAAATAATTTTAGGAAAAAGCTAAATCAAGAAAACAATAATATCATGTTTCAGAAATGACAAAAATTTAACCAATATAATCACCTTCACTCTATGGAATAAGGTGAAAGCAGTCATTAAAATGAATTTAATAGTTTTTTAAAATGATTTTCTGTGATTAAAATGATAAAAATAAACCAGGCAAGGATTCAATTTAAAAATCACAAGAAAATAATTTTTAAGTATATTAAAGGAAAAGTAAGTACAAAAAATTGGGATAACAAAAGCAAAATCAAATACTGAATACAGTTCAGGGAGGAGATATGCATTTCGCTATATTCCTAGTTTCATAAGTCTCTGCAAAGTTTTTATGTTGGTTGAAATCACTGGTGATAAATTGGGAAGTTCTATTAAGACTAGCTGGGCATTTTATCTTCTCAAAGCAATTGTATGAAAGTCTCCCATTCTTATAGAATTTTAAAATTAAATTTCTTATTAAATAACAAATATTTTAAGGAAACTAGTTAGAATTTTCAATTTCTATTCTTTTTTAGGAGTAAAATGACTTATGACTATGAATCCATTCTGAATTGTTTTAAATGTATTCACAAACCATTTATTTGATAACCCATTCTTATGCTGTCAGCTATCAGACTCAAAGTCAAACAATTTAATACAAATGTCATGTCTTTAGGAGGGAAGCATTGTACAAATCCAACTGAATATAATATATTCCAATGGTTTAAAGGTCCTAGTTTCAGAAAGTTTATCACCTTCTTAATTGAAAGCTTATCTAAAATTTAAGATGATTTTTGTTTTTTAGTTAATGTGGGTTATATTTATTGTATTAGAAATTAAAATGGAAATTTTTTTTTCACGATCACATAGTCACATTGTAAAAGCTACATCAGTATACAATTGTCTTCAAGAATCAAGGTGCTGGGACACAGCTCAAATAGTGTCAGGCACTTCCCTCCAGCCACTGCAATACACGATAAACTAAACAGGAATAGCTATATAATGCATGAGAATAACTTCCAGGATAACCTGTCACTCTGTTTGAAATCTCTCAGCCACTGAAACTTGATGTTGTCTCATTTCTCTCTCATCCTTTTGGTCAAGAAGCCTTTCTCAATCCCATGATGCTGGGGTATGTTTATGGGGAAGGTTTTGATAAAGCAAATTGGATGAAGAGGTGCCAGGGCCCTGAAAATACTTTGCTAATGACACATTTTCCAAGGAATGGTTCCTCCTCCAGGATTTTCTACAGAGAAGGTGTTTGTTGACAAGGTAAATTATGATTTCCTGTGCCAAGTTTCCCAAGGGTGTTGAGCAGAGTATTAATTCCAGGGGGATGTTTGTAGGTGTTATATTAAATAAGTATCTTAAGATCCTAAGAGTTACAGAAATGCTGAGTTGCATAAAGGAAAACAGATTTCTTAACTGAAGGATATCTCAGTATCTCCCACAAGGTTACATAATTTACAATATTTCCCAAACTTATTTGATGCCAGTAAAATTACTCTTTCTTTTAATTATTATTATTATTCTTTTTAGCACATTGTAGGTAGTAGTGTGGCTCAGAGCACATTTTAGGACTATTTTGCGTGTATATATGTGTATGTTTGATTTATTTTTAATCTAGGTATAAGTTGATTTCCAGGTGGAAAGCCTGTTCTTACACTTCAGTGAAGCAGGTTGATGGCAGAATAGCAGACTTCCCACAACTGACTCTGCCTTCTGGGCCTCTGGCTGTCCTCTGACTAAGCCTGCTTTTCTAGCTTAAGGCATTCAGGGTCTTTCACAGGGGAACTCAAGGCAACCTAACACTAGTGAGGCCACTGTTGACAATGCCAGCAACCCCCACAACACTTCCTGCTTTCCAGTCACATGTCTCTTCAGGAGGGGTTGCCTGTCTGAGTTCAAGGAAGACCTGATCTCTGAAATATGTAACCATTTCCCTTTTAGTTTTGGGCTGGGCACAGAGTCCTCTCTATATTCTCACATTTGCCCAGAGAGCCCTGCTCAGACATCTGGTTTAGCATTTTCTCAATCTGCCAATCCAGGATCTCCATTTTTCCCTGGCTAATCAGGAAGCTGCTGTGACTTCTTGGTTCCCATGTGTCATTGCCATCTTAGGCCAAGCACACTTCCCTTGGCCAGTTGAGTTCCCAAAGATGCAGGTACATCTTCCTAATGCCCCAAGCCCCTCTCTCAGTTCAAAACAAAGGCGGTTCATGTCATGGAGCAGGTCACCAAAGTTTACACAGCACACAACACATGCCTTTTGTATCTGCTCTTTTCTCCCATCCTGAGGGATGGAGATGGGAATCATGTGCAAAAGAAAAAATATCCAAAAGCCCTTTGACTGTAACTGTAATACCTTGGAGTCTTTTCCTTCATCCATCACCTGATACCATGCACAGATATGCTCTAGTCATAGAGACCACACAGAGGAAAATATCAAAGAAATGTTCAAGAAGATCTAAATACTTGGGGTTTTGTTTTGTTTTGCTTTGCTTTGCTTTTGCCTTTAATCCACTGGGCATTTTCTGTCCTAAGTGTTATATATGCTCTGACCACTTCCATCATGTATCTAATTTTCCCACATTTCCCCCATTTCCTACCAAAGTAAAATGCCTTCCATACTGCCCAGGTTCCTTGTTTTGTCTGAGTGTCCCTCATCCATATGTCCTCTAGTCAAGCCAGTTAGTTTGATTTTTCCTGCATTTCCTAGTTCCCAAACCATCTCTGTGCTTTAGGTCTTAGCTACTCAAAGTGTGGACCAAGGACCAGCATGTTAGCAATGCACAATTTCAGGTCCTATTCCAGATCTACTGGATCAGAGTTGATATTTTAACAGGAGCCACAAATGATTTTGGTGCTCAGTATTTAAAGTTTGAGAGACAGTAGGTTATTCTCTCCTACAGCTAATGATTTTTCTTGTCTCTTATTTCCTTTCCTGACCTCCTCTCCACTGCTTCAATGGGTGAGGCCACATTTGTGATCACATAAAGCCAATATTTGAAAACATCTCTCAAGAAAAGCCTTCTTGGATGAAGGACAGGAACTGTACAATTTTACAGTTCAGTATTTTGTCACCTATGTGTGAAGTCAGGAATGCACACATCAAATGATTTATTGTAATAAATTATATTAAAGTCTTGAATTTGTAAAAAGAAATGTTATACAAATTATACCCTAATCCACAGAGAAATGAACAATGACAATCAGGATCTAATTTATTCAACCATCTACTCAAGGGTAGATGCACTACTTCCCAGTTTTCAGGGGTAAAGCTCCAAAAGGCTAGGGATAAATTTTTATGTTGGAGGTCTAAGAACCATTGTAAACAGTCAGCTACCCTGAAAGAACTGACAATTCAATTGCCCTTTTAATAATTCAAAAGTATAAAAAGATATTTTTAAACAATTCAGAGAATGATAAAATATTCTTAAAATAGCCAAAATATTATCATTGTAAGAGGTAATGGATAGAGAGAATTTTAAGAAAACATTTTACATTCTTTTGTTGTGCAAATCTTTGAAATCCAGAATATATTTTATACTAACATCACATCTCAAATCAGACTAGCCTCTTTTCAAATGCTCAGTAGCCACATGTATCTAGTGCAAAGGTAGTTGATAATACAGGTCAAATAAATATATGTTTTTCCTGATCTTGACCTAATTTCAAAATTTTAGTATTGCAAAGGTGGCAGAAAGAACCCTGGACCATGCGTCATAAGATTTAGCTTCAACTGCAGCACTAATGTTTACAATACGACTTTTGACTAATCATAGAGCCCCTGAGACCCATGTTTTAATTTGTAAAATAATAATAAATATTGCAAGGGATTACTGTGCAAATTAAATGAAAATAATTTAGTGAATATGGGTGAACCCATTTTGGGCAGTGTAAAAGTATATAGAAATATATTTTATAAATATATAAATAGTATTTTAAAGGCTGGTGATTATGAATTCCCAGATTGAAACTAATGTGCTTAGATAAGATTAAGGTCATAGATGCATGGCGATGCCCTCTTCCTCTCTCCTCCAGTGACTCAGGGACCCTAAAAATACACGGGAACTCTAGAACTCTTGTGGATGGTAAGGAGCTGATTTTAGTACATGTTTAATAACCATATAATAGGAACATCATAACTGTATGACTCACCTTCCTCCCTCCTTTATCATTTAGGTGTGTATCTCTTCTTTTTTTCTATCCTTGTCACTTTGGAAGTAAAGCTGGATTAATTATACCTTCTTCTTGAAGTTCCTAAACAATCACAGCTAACAAAAAGCAGGTTTGAATGAATCAGTTCATGTATTTGAGGTGTAAAAGTATAAAGAACAGTTGTCCCCAAAGGTTTTTTACCTCCTGAGGTTTAGCAGCCTGTAGATTTGTAAAGAACCATTCCTGGGCTGTCATAGTCTTTTGCACATAAGGAAATCTAGCCAAGTAATGATTTCATTTCCAGAGAAATGCTTTTGGAATAGTTCCACATTGGGGATATATTCAGAATTAAAATTTGGAAATGGAAAAAGGAAAAAATATTGCTTTCTCACAAATAGCTTTATAAAATATTAAGGTAGCCAGATTTCCAGTTATATATTATAAGCAATAAATGATGGAATACTTTTAATTTTTTAATAAATATATTTTGGGCATTGATAGATTAGACACAGAAATGGGATTCAAAATTGATCCTTTGAATACATCACAATTTAGTGGAGCAGATGTACTGCACACCTCACATCTAGTCCTGGTAAACTACTGGCTGAGTGAAATAGCACAGTGCTCCATGGATTCAGCAGTGGGTATTGACTAAGCTCAGAGATGGACAGATGGTATATTAGTTAGGGTTCTCTAGAGAAACAGAATCAAAAGGAAATATTCATAAGTATAAAATTTATAAAAGTGCCTCACATAACCATGGGTCCAAAATCTGTAGGGCAAGCTGTGAAGCTGATGATTCCAAAGAAGGGTCTGTATGAACTCCACAGGAGAGAGTCACTGGCCAAAGCAGGGAGAGAACCTGTCTCTTCTGAATTCTCCTTAAAAGGCATCCAGTGATTAAATTAAGCATCACTCATTAAAGGAGACACTCCCCTTGGCTGATAGCAAATGGGATCAGCTGTGTGTAGCCAATGTGACCATGATTTAATTCTATGAAATGTCTTCATAGCAAAAGATAGACCAGCACTTGCCCGACCAGACAAACAGGTACCACCACTTGACCAAGTTGACACATGAAACTGACCATGACAATTCACCCCTTGTCAACTTGGCAGCTATACTCATCACCTTAAACCATACCTAATTTCTAAATAGAAAGCAATAAGACACATTTTTTTTTTCACCTAACAATACTCAACTGTCCTACATAAAAACAGAAACACATTAAATCTCTCCCAGAATAGAGCACAAGTCCTTGGGTAGTATTCATTCTTAGACTTGATATCTTACAACTTAAATAGTGTAACGTGAACAAAACAGCATTACAGTCCTTGTTTCTGTAACTGATCATGTGGTCATAGTTCATATTTATCACTACGTTCTTCCACTACCCATTCCATGTTCCCTTTACCCTCAGCAAGCACTTCAGCTGACAGTGGTTCTTTGCCTGGTGGGGGGACCCAAAACTTCATTCCTGAAGTTTCAGAGCCATTGGTAGTTCTGTCTGGATTGGGTTGTTGCAGTTTTCCATTGATTTTAATCACAGAGAGAGCAAGGTAATACTAAAAGATGCCCTAGGAGTTCCCTATATTCCAGGAAAACTCTTCTTTACCTCCTTTATGTAGTTACAGTCCTATTTCCCCTTCATAGTCAAGGTCAATCACCCCAGCAAGTAATGTAATCCTCTTCTTGGATTGTTGATCCAGGGGCATGAGTAGCCCAAAGTGACCAGGTGGCAGTCTTCAATTCCAGGTCAATGGAATCATTGATGTTTTTCCTGGTGAAGGCACTCCCCCTTTTAGAAATAAAACCTGCAGACTAGCCAAGCTCAGGGTCACAGGGACAGGAAGCAAAAATTTTCCTAGTGGATCACTAGGGGTATTAGTGAGTGGTACCACTCCCATTTTCAACCCTCGGTTCTTGGACCCATGGATCCTGGCTATGGGAGAAACAGCACCATATGGCAGATGCTGATTCAGAACATACCCTAGACCTTCAAGGTATTGCCACCTACGTGGCACTGTAATTGAGTTTTCAAAAGGCCATTCCAATGTTCTATTAATCCAGCCTCTTTTGGATGATGGGGAATGTGGTAAGACCAGAGAATTCCATAAGCATTCCTGCACTTCATTTGCTGTGAAGTGTGTTCCCTCATCAGAAGCAATGCTGTGTGGAATACCATGATGATGGATAAGGCATTCTGTAAGCCCATGGATGGTAGTTTTAGTAGAAGTATTGTGTGCAGGGAAACCAAAAACCCATATCCAGAGTATGTGTCTATTCCAGTTAGAACAAATCACTGTCCCCTCCATGAAAAGAATGGTCCAATGTAATCAACCTGCCACCATATAGCCACCTGGTCACCTTAGGGAATGGTGCAATATCAAGGGCTGAATGTGGGTCCTTGCTGCTGGCAGGTTGGACACTCAACAGTGGCTGTAGCCAGGTTAGCCTTGGTGAGGGGAAGTCCCTGTTGCTGAGCCCATGCATAACCTCCATCCCGCCCACCATGACCACTTTGTTCATGGGTCCATTGGGCAATGACAGGAGTTGCTTGGGGAAGAGGCTGACTGGTATACACAAAACAGGTCGTCTTATCCACTTGATTATTAAAACCTTCCTCTGCTGAAATCATCCACTGGTGTGCATTCATATGGGACACAAATATCTTCATGTTTTTAGCCTGCTCAAAAAGATCTATCTCCATACCTCTTCCCCAGGACTCTTTGTCATCCATATTCCAATCATGTTCTTTCCAAGCCCCTGACCATCCAGCCAAACCATTAGCAACAGCCCGAGTCAGTATGCAAATGCACCTCTGGCCAGTTCTCCTTCCAAGCAAAATGAACAACCAGGTGCACTGCTTGAAGTTCTGCTCACTGGGAGGATTTCCCCTCACCACTGTCCTTCAAGGACACCCCAGAAAGTGGTTGTAGTGCTGCAGCTGTCCACTTTTGGGTGGTACCTTCATATCATGCTGAATCATGTGTAAACCAGGCCCAAGTTTTCTCCTCCTCGGTCAGTTCACTGTAAGGAACTCCCCAAGAGGCCATGGCTCTAGTCTGGGAAAGAAAAGGTAATGTGGCAGGACTGGAGACCATGGGCATTTGGGCAACTTCCTCCTGTAACTTACTTGTGCCTTCAGGACCTGCTCTGGCCCTATCTCATATATACCATTTCTATTTTATGATGGAGTGCTGCTGCACACCCCCAACTTTATGGCTCGGTGGGTCAGACAACACCCAGCTCATGATAGGCAACTCAGGTCTCACAATAACTTGGTGGCCCAAGGTTAAGTGTTCAGTCTCTATTAAGGCTCAGTGGCAGGCCAAAAGCTGTTTCCCAAAAGGAAAATAGTTATCTGCAGCAGATGATAAGGCTTTGCTCCAAAATCCTTAGGGTCTGCATTGTGATTCTCCTATAGGGGCCTGCCAAAGGCTCTAACTTTCAGCACCATTCCACCAGTCTGCTGGATCATATGGCCCAAGTGGCAGAGAAGCTTGTACAGCAGCTTGGACCTGTCACAGAGCCTCATCTTGTTGAGGTCCCCACTCAAAATTAGCAGCTTTTTTGGTCACTTGATAAATGGGCCAGAGTAACACATCCAAATGAGGAATGTGTTGTTGCCAAAATCTAAAAAGACCAACTAGGCATTGTGCCTCTTTTTTGGTTGTAGGAGTGGCCAGATTCAACAACTTATCTTTCACCTTAGAAGGGGTATCTTTACATGCCCCAGACCACTGGACACTTAGAAATTTCACTGAGTGGAAGGCACTTGTGTTTTTGGGGATTTATCTCCCATCCTCTGGCACACAAATGCCTTACCAATAAGTCTAAAGTAGTTGCTACTTGGTTCAATCAGCATGATTGTCATCAATATAATGGACCAATGTGATGTCTTGTGGGAGGGAGAAATGATCAATGTCCCTGCAGACAAGATTATGACATAGTGCTGGAGAGTTTACAAACCCCTGAGGTAGGACAGTGAAAGTATATTGCTGACCTTACCAACTGAAAGCAAACTGTTTCTGGTGGTCCTTACTAATAGCTATTGAGAAAAAAGCATTTGCCAGATCAATAGCTGCATACCAGGTACCAGGGGATGTATTGATTTGCTCATGCAATGATACCACATCTGGAACAGCAGTTGCAATTGGGTTTTACAACCTGGTTAAGCTTATGATAATCCACCATCATCCTCCAAGACCCATCTGTTTTCTGCACAGGCCAAATAGGAGAGTTGAATGGGGATGTCATGGGAATCAGCACCCCTACATCCTTCAAGTCCTTAAGAGTGGCAGTAATCTCTGCAATCCCTGCAGGGATCTGATATTGCTTCTGATTTACTATTTTGATAGGTAGGGGCAGTTTTAGTGGCTTCCACTTGGCTTTTCCCACCATAATAGCCCTCACTGCATGAGTTAAAGAGCCAATGTGGGGATTCTGCCAGCTGCTCAGTATGTCTATTCCAATTACGCATTTTGTAACTGGGGAAATAACTACATAATGTGTTTGGGGCCCCACTGGACCCACTGTGAGATGGACCTGAGCTAAAACTCCATTGATCACCTGGCCTCCATAAGCCCCCACTCTGACTGGTGGACGAGAGTGACATTTTGGCTCCCCTGGAACTAATGTCACTTCTGAACCAGTGTCTAATAATCTCCAAAATATCTGATCATTTCCTTTTCCCCATTGCACAGTTACCCTGGTAAAAGGCCATCGGTCTCCTTGGGGAAGGCTTGGAGGAAGATTAACAGTATAGATTTTTGCCAGCATTAACAATGTTCACCCCCAAAGGGATCTGGCCTCCCCATCATTCGAGGAACTCTGAGTCTGTAAATTGTCTCAAGTCTGGAAATTGATTAAGTGGCCATGACTCTGTGTTTTTGTAATTCAAATTAGACTTCTGTTTACTAGACCTAGAACTCTTGTGTTTATACAGCTCAAACAAGAATTCAGTAGACTGTCCATCTATTGTATTTCTAGGTGCCCCATGATTTATTAGCCAATGCCACAAATCTCTGTGAATCAGATTATTTTGACTCCTGCTTTGAGTTTGCTGTCTATTATAATAGCCTTGTCCACCCTGTCTTTGGTGGTTAAGTACTGCCACCTGGCTTCTTCTAACTCAGGATCCAGTCATGCCCATTGTGTTTAAGGATTCCAGCTCAGTGACAGCAGTTCCCACAGTAATATCTGACCTACAGAGACGTGCAACCACAGAGTTCTTCAGGGATGATGGCGCTAGTCTCACAAATTTATTTCTCACTGTTCTGGTAAAAGGTGCATCCTCTGAACATTCCTTGGGTATAAGAGAAGGCTTTGCATGATAAATCCACTCTAACATTCCAATCTCTCTAAGCCTCTGGATCCCTTCATCTACATTATACCAGGGCAGTTCTGGCATTTCAACCTCAGGTAATGTCAGCCACCTTCTGATCCATGTTTCAGCCAACTATCCAAACAAACTGTTAATGCCTTTTCTAACCTCTTGAACTATAACATTGAAAGCA
>PVIY010053472.1:0-14666 GCA_004026745.1 Myrmecophaga tridactyla | reverse complement strand
TGCCGCAGCTTTGGGAACTCACAGTTCTGGGAGGTGCTCACAACCAGTCCAGCTGGTCCGGACTGGGGTACGCTGTGTGTCTGGTCACTGACGTGGCCCCAGGAGCTGTTCTGTACTGTTTCTGGTTATTTAGTAGTTGTTCTGGAGGACGAACTAAAACGCGCACGTTGTTAAGCCGCCATCTTGACCCGGAAGTCTCCAATAAAAATATTTTTTAAAAAAAGAAAATATCTCAGCAGGGAGGCTAAAAATCAGAAGGAAGGCTTGTACAGAAGCAGTAGCAGTGAGTGATGTTAATAAGAGCTTATAATTTTCAAATGTTTACCACATACTAGTCACTGTGCTCAGCACATTTAAAATATCTCAAACCTCTTGACAATCCTGGAGTTAGCTGTTATTGTCTTTTTACAAGTGAGCAAACTGAGGCTCAAAAGGGTTGGCCCTTGACTAAAGCATGTCAGTAAGGGGTCAGAGCTAATTCTGCATTCTTACCCACCCTCCTATACAGCTTCCACAAGGTAGGTACTTGTCATCCCCTCTTGACACAGAGCAACTTGCCAATTTCACATAGCTACTAAGGAGTAATGCTTCGGGTTTAGATCCAAATCTGACTCCAAAACCAATGTTATTAACCACTACACTAACCTGAAATGAAAGAGGCAGATCTGAGGTAAATCAATTAGATAAAGGAAGTAAAGAGATGACTCCCAGGAAATTAGGCATCATCAAATGAAACAGAGAAAACAAATGAAATAGAGAAAACAGCATAAAGAGGAGAGAGTTTGAAAGGAGCATGGAAGAAGAAAGAAGATGATACTCGCTTAAGCTATCCAGCAGGTAAGATAGAAATCTGCACGGCAGACAAATATTTAGTAGTTTTTAAAGCCAGGTATGTAAAATAACTGAAAGGTCTTGGGACATGCATTATTTAGGCAACATGGCATAACCTGGAGTGAGATAGTCTACTTTTAAATCCTTACTCCAACACTTACCAACTATGATCTTGGGCAAGCTTCTTATCTTCTCTAAGCCTTAATCTCCTCTGCTTTAAGATGGGATCAATAAAAGAGCCTACTTCATAGGATAGCCGAGAGGAACCAAATACAATGAGCGTAAGCACTCAGCATTGTATATATATTCAATCAATGTTAGCTATTTCTGAGGATGAGTACTATAGAACATTTAAGGTTGGTGGAGAAAGAAAAGCTGCCCCCAGAAGAATCTGAAAGGAAACTGCTAAAGATTTAGAAAGAAAAATCTGGAGAAGCTCAACTCAAGGAAGATAAGTGAGTTTCACAAGGGAAAGAACAATTGACAATGTCAAGTGCTACAAAGAGGTCAAGGAAGAAACTGCACAGCAGAAGTGAATTCAGCAGTTAGTGTTCTTTGGAAGATCAGTTTCAGGGGAGGGGTAGGGCAGAAGCCAGAGACTCTAGGAAGTAAGAAAAGGGGCAGCAGAGTCTATTTTTTTCAATAAACCTAGCTTATAGAAGGAAAGAAGATAATAAAAGGGTGGTAATTAGAGGGAGGAAGCTAAGGAGATTGTTAATTTTTTAGAAATCTTAATGTTTTTTAGCAAATGTTAATATGCTGAGGGAAAGGAGCTAGAAAGAGGGAGAAAGAAGCTGAAAATACGTAAGAGGGAAGACATTAATGAACCACGTTACAAGAAAAGACAGAAGAAAGGATCCCAGGGCACAGATAAAGGAATTAACTTTGAACAGGAGTTTCCTCTTCCACTGTGAAAGGAAAGAAGGAAGTGGAAGTAGATATAAATACAGAAATGTTTTTAGGTAAAATGGGCTAGAAAATTGAGTGAGTTCTCACCTATTGGTCTCTATTTTCTCTTTGAAATCATCATTACCATCAACACCATTGTGCCAGGGACATGACTAGGAGTTTTTAAATAATTTACTCTTAAACACTGTATTCTTACTAGTGCTAGGTTTTAGAGATACAACAATGAACTGTATACTTACTCCCTTAACCTTCAAGAAAACTCTATGAAACAGATACTCCTCTTATCCCTATCATACTCAAGAGCAACTGAGGCTTGCAGAGGGTAAGCAACCTCTGCCTAAGGTTACACTCCAGAGCAAAGAAACCAATTCACATTGCCTGCTTCTGGAGACTGAAGCCTTAATCTTTAATCAGGAGAGACAGTCTGCTGAGAGTGGGCAGAAGGCATCCTAGGGGACTTGAAAAAAAGAAAACTTTAAAATAGCTGCATAGAGACAAAAAGAAATTAAGATCACATATGAGTCAGTTGTACAAACAGAATTAGATGTCAGATGTCCTCATTCTCATGCAAGTTCCCTGTCCAAGAGATGACATTTGCATTTCAAGGGTTTACATCAACATTAAGGGGAACAATGCGTTTATACAATAAAGGTAATGCTTAGTGCATTTCTTGACTGCAATGTCAAATGGTGCCCTTACCCTTCTGGAATGAAGAAATAACTTCTAACACTAGGGATTCAAAAGGTCCAGCATGAATAGCAGACCTCATATGTTCAATGTTTTGACTGATAATGATACCATTAAAGCTTTGGGTTTTGACTATGGTTTTCCCTCCGAACAGCTCAAAGTGCTTTAACATCTGTGATTTCCTTGCTCTGTGTAATATACTCAAGATGAGGCTGTTTTTAGATGGAGAAAACTCTCATTATGCTAAAATTATTTGACCAAAATCAGATCAAAAGTGACACATGTGGAATGGTAACCAGTGATTTCCAGCCCAAGGCTCTTGTCCTAGACTATGACGCTGCTTGAAGAGACCTTATTCGTTCACTTTCCAATCTTGGCCCCTCAACCCAACACTGGATATATGTACCCTGGATACAGGGATGCTAAATATGAACAGCAGAGTTAATTTGTTTTTTTTTTCCTCTTAATGCTGACTGAAGCCTTATAAAAATTGAGGGTTTTGAGAAACTTGCATTAAGGGCTGGACTGAGTCATTCTTCATGAATACAGGTGGTACTCAATAAGTATTTGTGAAATGGATCATTTTTACAATTCTTAAAAACTAAGATTTTTTGAGACACAAAGATAAAAAATAGAGTGTGAGTAGGTGTGTATGAGTGAGATGATTCTCAGGCCACCATGGGAGCAAAGAACAAGAAGCCCACCATACTCAAGCTTCCTGGAGAGTGACTGTAGGAAGAGAGCTGAAGGTGTAATCACAGCAGGGTTCAAATCACAGAACAGCAGTCTTTTGGGTCTATGTGGTACTTTTTTTTAACCAGCTAATTTACATTTTAATCAACAGAAGGAGGGAAAAATGGCCCATTTCTTTCCATAGCACCGGAAAGTAATTAAGATCCTGAACTGGGGTTTTAATACACAAAGAGAGAATAGCCACATGATTGCAGTGCCACTAAAGTATGGCTGTTACGGGAAGAGAAGGACTCAGAATTATACTGAACTGTTCTAAAGTATGAATCCAGGGGCATACAGGTAGACAAGGATAGCAGAAGGAAAAGTGGATTTTTTCTTTTTTTTTTTTTGCATGGGCAGGCAATGGGAAACGAACCCAGGTCTCTGGCATGCCAGGCGAGAACTCTGCCTGCTGAGTCACGGTGGCCTGCCCGGAAAAGTATATTTTTAGTGACAGTCTTCCTTTGTAGAAAAAAGCATGATAGACTAAGAATAAATGTAAACCCCTTGGGATGTGTTTAGAACTACACATTATAGATAGAATTAATGAATCCTGTGATTTGTTCAGTCCTGTCAAAGCTTGGAGAATTAACCTCTAGAAAGCCATGGAAAATGCAAAGCTTTCTATTCAACTTGGAAGATAATTCACTAAATTAATGATTTCTAGAAACCTATGAAGGTTTCTGGAAATTGCTCAATACTTCTGCACTTGGGGTATTTAAAAATAATAAGGTTACTTTGTAAATAAAGATACAGCTATGAGGAGAAAATTAAAGAAAAAAAATTCTGATCTAAAACTGGATCTTAAGATGCAACATAAAATAATGAAAGATGAATTTTGTTTGAGGAAAAAGGTCATGATTCATCAGTTGTCCTAATCCTGGTAAAAATCAGTGTTATATCCTCAATTATCCTGGATATTGAGAACAACTTCTGTTTTTGCTGTTGTTATTAATGGAAATTGATACAAATTTTATACAGAATCTAATGAGGGAAAATACTTGGAAAAAAACAGCCTCTTGAAAGCTTGATTTAAGGATTATATCAAAGACATTTTGTAGTCCTTAAAGTATAAATACCTCACTAATAAAATTACCACAGACATCCTCAACATACTAACAGAATAGCTACAGGTGAGTCAGATTTTTCACTCTCTGTCCCACTTTTTATTCAAAATCTTACTGATGTTCTGACTTTAACCTCCCAACCCAAAATACCTGATGACACTCAAACCTGCTCCCTCAACCACAATACCTTACTTTGAAAAGGGCAAAAATTAGTCTTAGATATTTTTAAAACTTTGCTTAGACTCCCTATATACAATTCACCAATAATGTGATGCAGATCGAAAAGTCAGCAACCTAAAATGTAGCTCTAAATTTCAGGAGAACAGCAAGGGTAAAAGATGACTACCATAGACAAGGAGAATCCTTTCGCAGGTATGAGAAACCAGTATTTTCAATGCAAAAATCAAATATAAGGAGTTTCTTTCTCCTGCTTTGTAATTTCACAAACCCATATGCATCACCTTAATTCCACAGAGGCCCTCTAAGACTACCATCCACCTTAGGTACTCCAATTTCAAATGCAATCACACAGAGTACTTACTTGTCTTGGAAAATGTCCTGAGCAGTTACTTGATCCTTCTTCTTGATGGCTTCAGTCAGAGGGAAAAGGGTTTTTATTTTAGAGAGAGGAATCTGACACTTGGCTGTCACCTCAGTTGGGGTATCCAGCATATTCAAAATATGCTGCTGAATAGGGGGC
Organism: Myrmecophaga tridactyla; assembly: GCA_004026745.1. Taxonomy (NCBI): domain Eukaryota; kingdom Metazoa; phylum Chordata; class Mammalia; order Pilosa; family Myrmecophagidae; genus Myrmecophaga; species Myrmecophaga tridactyla. The sequence goes on along the minus strand of PVIY010053472.1, from coordinate 9,740 downwards.
AGAGGCTCCTGGGGATGTAAAGCTCTGTGCAAAAGACACTGTTGAAAAGGTATGCAGATTTTAAAACACAGATAGAAACATCACAAATGGCTTCATTATACTTCTTCTGATCAGGGATCCTCCATCTTTAGTTTGGGAAGGGTACATGATTTATACCATATGTAAAAGACAAGAAAGGATTGGCCTAGAAACACATTTCTTAACAAGACATTGTTAATGTGTAAAACTCATTGGTAAAACGGACATAAGTCTAGCATCAATATCTGCTGTAGACCTCTGAGAATGGAGTATTATCTTATAAAACAGGTCCATGCCCAGTTTTTTCAGGTGCTGAGTTTAAGCTTTTCTTAGTGAGGCCATCAGTTTCTCCCCATCTCCACTTCTTGAGTGTTGTCCAAACACCATCACCTCTCACCTGGTCTACCACAATCACTTTCTAACTGGTCTCTCTTTCTACTTTTTACTGCAGCTAAAGTGATCTTTAAAAACAAAAACAAAAACAAAACCTCTTTACCACATCCTCTGAAGTTCTATGTACTTATCTCCTGCTCACCTTCCTTATCTATCAACTATCAACTGTCTTCCTTACTCACCACAACCCAGCTAGACTTGGGTCTTTTCATTTCATTAATGTACCAAGCTCATTTCTGCCTTTCAGTCCTGTGCTTGATGCTCCCTCTGTCCCTTCTGCCTTCTCACTCAATCTCAATTGTTGGCTCCTTTTTATCATTCTAGTCTTTGCGCCAATATTATCTTCTCAGTGGGGCATTCTCTGACACTCTCTTTGAAGTAGCTCCTCTATTTATCCTATCACTCAGGCACTCTCTATAATTCTCCCTGTTTTTAATTTTTAAAGCATTTATCACTATCTAAAATTATATTATCTTTTTTTGTCTACTTATTTATTATTTAATCATTCCCTTTGAAAGTAGAGATCTTGTTTGTCTTGTTTACTACCGAATTCCAAGCACTGAAAATAGTGCCTCGCACACTGGTACCCAACAGATATTGGTTGGAGGAATGAAGTACACTTTCCCAGAACTCTAGTTGCTAACAGATGTGTCTGGAAATAGTGCCAAGAGTGAAGATCAAAGACAGAGCAGGTGCTCCCTGGCTCACAAGTGGAATTCTGGACAGGAAGCCACTTCTATTCAAACACCTGCACTACTTTTAAGTATACTAGACCAGGCCTAGTATTCTGGGTACTCCTGCTATACGCCCGGAAAAGTAAATCTCCTAAAAGAAGTGCATGAAGGTAAGCAATAGGACGAGACACCAATAAGAAAAAAAGAAAAGAAATGAAATTATCAGTTTTCATTTTCTTTTTAGAGAATAATTCCAAAATAAGGTTAGAGAATAAGGCTATTTTTCCCACCTTTAAACAACTTATACATTAGTAATTTTTAATTGGCTTTTTTTTTCACATGGGTAGGCACTGGGAAGTGAGCCGGGTCTCCAGCATGGCAGGTGAGAATTCTGACTGCTGAGCCACCATGGCCCACCCTACATTAATAATTTTTTAGGAAAAAAAAAAAGCTGAATAGCTCCTGCAACTTCAAAATATTGTTTCATATCACAAAGTGTATAACTTATACTATCCCATGGATAGTTTTCCTATACTGAGGAAAATATAAGGTAGAGGTCTCCATTCTAAAAAATAAAAGATATGTGAGCTTTAATAATAAATATCACCACGGGTCAATGTCCTATAAATTCAGAAAATCCTGAGGCAGGAATTAAGTACCAATTTTCCCTACAAAACCTAGGTGCTGCTCCCTGTTTCAATACACTGACCATACTCTTCCTTCTCCATAGTATATTCGTTTCAGAGTTTGCTTCCTATTTTCCTCTTTCCTAATTACTTGATTCCCTTGAGCATCAATAACATTAGTTCTATTTAATGTAAAGCAAAGGAAGACACCAAAATGCTCCCAAATCCTGCAGATCTACCTCCAACATTCTTGAGCATAATCCTTAATTCCCAGGGCTTTCCCTCAGTTCATTAAAGTATTTGGAAAGCTTCTAGAAAGTCCTAAAGATGTAAGAAGTAAATGAACACCCAAGATATCAGACTCCTTCTCACATAGTCTGGATTATTCTATCTGTAATATCCAATGGACATTTTTTGGAAAAGAGAAAAATCACCACTGGACAAATATACTACCCAACCTCTCTACTGAAAAACGCACCAGACTTTTAGCATAAATTCTGAGCAATCCTTTCAAACAGCTGATCATCCATAAATCAATAATAAAGCATTTATAACAGATTTTCTGAAGCATCAACTGCTTGCTTTTATTTTCTCAGTGGTCACATTTTAGATAAATAAAGCTAAGTGGGATATTTATAAAATTCATTCAAGAAAAAAATCCCAATTCATTAAAAATATGAGTGACATTTTTTAGTCACTAGGAGGCTGAGAGCACAGAACTCAATCTATTTTTCTTTTAAGCAACTGTAACTTTTTGGTGTGATTTTTACAATTTAAAAAAGACTAAAGAGACAATTATAGGCTGAATTAAAGTTTATATGTGTAAGGAAAACATAAATTTGTAGAGTCTGTTCTGTTCAACTGATATTGCCATCACATGCAACTGATGTTGCTATTGCATGACCTTGGTAAGAAACAGCTGAAATGCACACTCTAGCTGGAAGACAGGCTATCCTCTCAGAAGGAGGTATACTTTGATAAAGATATTTAGGTCCCAGGAAACTCCTCTTGGTCCCTACTCAGTTTCCAGAGACCAAACTGGGCCCGGTCATGTAAGCTAATTGGAATTCAGCCACTACTGTATGAAGATATCATAAAAACTGCATGCAAGCAGTTAGAAAAAGAGAGGAGAAACTTATGAAAAAGAAAGGAGAATCTTATGAGAAAGAGAGCGCAGCTCATCAAAATCTTATCTGGGAAAAGAATGCTCTGCTGTGGATTTTAAGTAAACACACTGAATGCTGTCTCCAAGATTGCTGTGGATTTTTACTAATGAGACTCTAGCTGCTTCCAAGACTTTCCAGTACTTCTTTTTAGGTGTTGTTGCCATCTTATCTGGTGATGTTACTATGCCTTATTTTTTTTTTTTTATTCTTTTACATGGGCAGGCACTGGGAAATGAACCTGGGTATCTGGTAGGGCAGGCGAAAACTCTGCCTGCTAAGCCACTGTGGCCCGATGCCTTATTTTTTAAAGCTCTTTTAATTACTTTCCTAATAAAATCTGTTTCTTTATCACTGAAATCTGTGTTGTCTGCAAATCTGCACCTATAAATTACGTGCCCACAATTACCATATTGCCTTTCGTGCGACAATATGTTATTTAAATATGACACAAAATTAACTTTAATTTCATGTGCCTACCATTTCTCTTAGTTCCTCTACCTCTCTGAACTTTTGGTTTGGTTTTTCTGATTTTTCTTTTTATGTCTGCTTCTAATTATTCATATGTTGGTGTTCAGCACTTTGTCTTCTTTCCTTCTTACCAATGAGCTCTCCCAGACAATCTCATCACTTCTACTGTTTCTACTAAATTAGGAGGTCTCTTAAATCTATATATTTAAGATGTGACTTTTCTGGACTCTGCATCCCTATTTCCAACTTCCTACTAAATATCTATTACCTGGATATCCAAAAGATATCTCGAGTACTTGAAAAACTAGGTGAACTACCCTTTCCACCCAGTCATTCTGTATTTCTTATCAGACACCATTCCTTCAGTCACCTGAGCCCCAATCCTGGTTATGCTCAATTCCTCTTTATGTCTCATTACCAGCCATCCAATCCCTCTAGCAATTCTACCTCTGGATGCCATCAGAATTCATTCTTCTCTCTACTCTTCTCCACCACTGCTTCAGGCTTTCATATGGGCCACTACAGGTTTCCTAACTAGTCTCCTTGCCTTCTCTCTCTCCCAACTCTTTCTCCTGGTTCACCGCTAAAGCTATTATTTTAAAAACATGTTACCCACCTGCTGACAAAATCCTTTAATGACTACCTACCTACTGCCTACGGGACAAAATCTTGTAACTACAGAGTAGGGAATACAAGGCTCTTCACAGTCTACCTGCTGCTGATCTTCACTGACACCTTTCTCCACCATTTTCCCATGGAGAGCCTATGCTCTAGTCAAATGGAACTAAACACATCACAATTTTTATTTTCATGCTTTGCACATGCCACTTTTGTTTGGCATGCCATTATATCATGCATTACCTTTTACTTTTGGAACTCTGTCCAAATGTCATTTCCTCTGTGAAACATTCCTTAAGCCATATACTTGCAAGAATCCTTTTTCCCTCTTACTCCCATGGCATTTTATACTCACTCCCATTGTATCTAATGGTTTTGTTTCTCTCTACTCCTCCCACCCCTCTAGAGAGGTTCGTGAAGCAGTGAGCTTAGAATATTTCTAGCATATGGTAAACTGTTAATACTCAATAAATATTTGTCTTAAAACAAGCAAAATTCAACTTATAAATACCCTAGCAGTGACACTTCTTCATACAAACGAGCCATATTAAAAACTCTTCCCACAAAAGAAAACAAAGCTGGTAACTTGTGAAAAGTAAAGTTGCCAGTGCATGTAGCCTTGCAAGATGCCTGAGATAATGGCTTGTTTCTGCTCATTATTCTAAAAGACATTTATTGAAGATAAATAGAACTCATCCTAGATAAATCTGCCAAGTATTAGAAGTTTCTCTTTTTCAATATAGTACTTGTAAGCTTTCTACACCAAGAGATCTATTCTTCCCTTTCCTAAAGATGGCAAAGCTGTCAGGTCTTTAAGTCAACTTATATAAAACACCAAAATATTTTACCATAACAGCTTATACTTGATTACACTTTGAATACTAAAGTATTAACTGAGTAATACTTTACATATGAACCTTCTATTTTAAATTTTAGAACAAAGCATTTTTTTCAGCTACTTAACAGAATTATAAGCATCACAAATTAAACAAACAAACAAACAAAAAAGCCAGGCAGATTCTTTTGAGTAGAGGATTCCTCAAATCACAACAGGCCCAATATGGATTTGAGATAGTTAAGGATGCTTTGAGAAAGAAGAATGAAAAGGGTCAATCAATGGTCTCTCCATCAAATGGGCTCTGTACTCCTCTAAGGGAAAAGAGTCTGCCTGAAAAAGCTGCTTATGATTTCTTCAGTTTTGTGGAGGTCAGGGAATCCTAAGTCCTGCTGTCATCGCCTTAATCCGGGACTGGATATTCTTTGCCCTCCAAACCTTGGTCATCAATTCCCTCTCTTCAAGCATTAAATCCAATCCCCTGTCAACTTCACCAATTTTCCTTAACCCAATTTCCACCTTCCAATTCCTTTGGCTGAAGGTCCAAAAACACATATTGTATGTTTTTCTTTATTTTTGTTACTCTTTAATAATTTCATATCATAACCTCTTTACCTGGCCTCTATACTACCTCTATAAAATTTCTGCAAATATTGTGCTGGAATACATTCTTTACTAATAGTAGTTATATTACAATAAATTTTATTAAAACTCCCTGCTGTTTTAATATAAAAAACAATAAAAGCCTAATTCACATAAAACAGAGGAGAAAAGCCTAGAAAAAGTAAATACAGAATCTTTTGTTAAGCCTTGCTATAATTTTAAGAAAAACTAGTTTTCCCTCAGAAAAAATAAAACCATCCTAACTTTACTTCTTTAAGACTTCAAATTATTTTTGTCTTTCTGAAGTAGGGAGAGGAAAATGTTATTCTTCCCATTAAAGAGATAGAGCAACTGAGGCTCTCAGAGGATAAACACATGGTTTGGAACTGGCCAATTACCCTAACTTCTCACTAAGCCTCCTTTCATTTAAAACATACGGCTGGTTTATCTTTCATCTCTCACCTGAAACAATCTCTGAAATTGAGGATTTGGGATTTTGGTGGTTGCAAACAAGTCTTCAATGGTATCCTCCTCTTCATTTTTCTTTATCAAGCTCATAGAATCAATCAATGCATCAACAGCACTTAACTGGGCCTCTTAAAACAAGGATAAATAGACAAGCAGAAAGAAAAAAATATTATCTCCATTATCCACTAAAGCAAATGTTTTCCATTCATAGACATTCATGGCAATATTGGCAAGCTACACGGTCCTGACTCTGCCAAAAATATTCTCTAGTTATGCAAATCATTTAACCTCTCTGAGTCTCAGTTTTCTCATCTGTAGAAAGAGCTATTTAGAGTAGCTGATCTTTTAGGTCCTTTTCATCTCCACCATTCGGTGAACCTTTGACAATAGACTGTCATATCAAAAGCAAGAGTATACCAGAGGAATGCATAATCATTCCAAACCCAGTTGCCATACGAAGTTTCACAATATTCAGTTCTCAAACAGCTAACATTAAAAAAAACAAAAATGGTAATTAGCTAAAAGAGGAAAACATTAAAAAAGAAAACACTCTGGTAATGAAGCATAAGCTTTATAAGGGTTTACTATAACTTGTATCAAGAGTACAGCATCTTAACAGGATGATACACTGGACCAGAGTAGGCTGATTGCTTCACCATTCCCTCAAGTCAGAGGCCTCTCTACCCTCTCACCAAGTCTCATGGCATTCATCATACTCTGCATATATGATAGTTACCTATGAACATTTCTCACCCCACTTCACTCAGACTCTAAGTTCTTTGAAGGTAGAAATAGGACTTCTTCTTTATGTCTCTCCTAAACTTAGCAGAAAGCAAGTGCTCCTCTACAGAAATCCACTGAGGCAACAAAAATGGCATAGCCCAAAGCAATGTTGATGAAAGGCACCTCTCCCCAAAATGCTTCTACCTAAACTATAGTGTGTGCTGATTCATACCGCAGTTCAGCTGCTGAATTGAAGCTCTGTTTTAGGATCACTCAGTCACAAGGCAAAAGTGGGAAAGAATATGCAGTTTCTGAAAAGTACGTTATGCTTCTATTCTCCACTTTTCAAATAGCCCTTTTATACAGCTACTACAGAATGAAAGAGCATACAGATATTTAGAGACATTTTTTTTCTAACCCCTGGTTTTTGGACTTTCTAGGAGAGGCATCAGACAAAGGAGGCCTGCAATCAGCATCATAAGCTGACCGTTGCAGGGCTCACGGCAAAAGGTAGGAGATGATACTTGTGTGTGTAAATATTCAGTGATTTTTCATCTGCTACTACAAGCTAGTATCGGTTCAGCTCAGTCTGACACTGCATATCTCTACAGACACATCTACTCTGGCTAAATGCTAAACAGCTTTAATGGTCCATTTTCCAATGGAGGAAATACAAACAGAGGCATGCTTAACTATAGAAAATAGATCAACAGATTAGAAGTTCCTGAATGTTGCAGAGCCTGAGTGATTTATGTCTATTAAAATGACTTCTCAAAAAAACCTGTCTTTTTAAAAAGTTCTTAGCTCATTTAAAGTTCGGAATTATTAAGAGGCAGAGACAGTAGTGTAACAGTAGTAGCTTCTCCTACACATTCAGGTCCATGCCAGCTTCCTCTGTTAGTCATCTCTCAAAAAAGGGCAAAGATACAAGTCCTTGGGATCCATTTGATTATTGGCCTTTCTATGGCACATTGCTCCCAGAGTCAACCAAAAAAATATAAGGAGAGAACCCAATTCTGAGAATCCTACACTGCTACAGGTAATATATTTAAACTTTTAACAAAAACATCCCATCATTTTTTGTTCTCTATAGTATGTTCTTAAAATTCTGTTCATTATTATATTTTGCTACAACTGTTTTAAATTGTGAGCCCTGGATAACAGGAGCTATGTCTTGGAAAACCATTTTGCATAGCATCTTGATATTTACAGTTAGATGCTTAATAAAGGCCTTTTCTCAACAAACATGAACTCTTGGAAGGTGAAAATAAGTAACAATGATACTGGGATTATTACAAACTACAAAGAAAGAGCAAAGAGAAAAGTTGATCTCAGCACTGTCACTTTTCAGTTCAAAATTACATCATATTTTACATAAGACATGAAGGTTACAAGTTTGAAACTGAGCGTCAATTCACTTCACCAGAGGGCAAACCTTTTCTGCCCACTAGAAGAGGTACATTCATTCCAGCAAGCTGCTCAGCAGGTACAAGCTCTAAATCAGAAGGACAAAACTGATTGTGGAGAGTACAGGGTAAACCTATCCCTACTCCAGGAAAAACAAATGGTGAATCACTTTCATCATTACTGCATCAATTACTGCAACAATCCAACTAATTCCACCCTGTGAAATCCTGGCCTAACCAATGACTAGACACAGGTGATTTCTCAAGAACAGTTTGTAGTTAGAGCCAATTAGTTAGGTAAATGGAAACAAACTCACCTGTGGGAGTGCACTTCTTATTATTTTTCAAGGATGAAAACATGTATTGCCGCAAGTCTTCCATGAAAGGCAACTGAACATACACTAAACACTAATGAGAAACAGAGGAAGGGAGTAAAAGCAGAAACAACCAAATTACTGGAAAAGTATAAAGCTGGTCCCAATGCTGTTAAAGTGACACAACAAGTATTTTTGTTAGCAGGCGAGAACTCTGCCTGCTGAGCCACCGTAACCCACCCAGTAATGTATTTTGACATCTGTTCTCAGCAGTACACAACTGCAAACCATATGAAAAATATCAAACATAAAAGAAAGACTACGAAAGAATAACTGCAAAGTACAGAATCAGGATGACTGAACAGCTGACCTGTAAGGCAAGACACATACATTCTCTTTCTAGTTCTGTCATAGTAAGTTTTCTGAGAAATAGGAAATAGTAAGGAATCTAGATCTGTATTTTAAATGAGAGGGCAGCAAATAAATGGATTTCACAAGAATCACAAGAAAATCCCATCCTCAACCTTTATTCATAGTCCCCATTTGTAAAAAGGAATGTATATTCTACTCCTATTTGGTTCTGAGAATTTGAGAAGGAGGTGAATTAAGAGAAGATTAATGGATTTGACAAACAGAAGGTAATCGTCCAACCTACTGTGGTTGACTGAATCATGTACCCCAGAAAAAATACGGTCTTAATCTTAACCTACATTCCTGTGGGTATAAATCCAATGTAAATAAGACCTCTTGAAGTTGTTATTTTTAGTCAAGGTGTAGCCAACTGAACCAGAGTGGGTCTTAATCTGGATTATTGGAGGCCTTACAAAGAAGATCCAGAAGTCACAGAGAGAGAACAGAGAGGACATTGCTATGTGACAAGGGAAGAGAGTCAAGCCAAAGAACCCTGTGGATTGCCACAAGCCAGCTCTGGAACCCTACCAATGGGAGGAAGAAAGCTTTCTAGACTCCCAAACCATGAGATAATAAATTCCTGTTGTTCAAGCCAATCCATTGTGTGCTATTGTCATAGCAGCCTGTATAAGACACTTATACTGCTTCTATTTAATCAAAAGCTCTTTATATACCTTTATAAGCTAATGTTCCTTTTTGCTACTCAAAGTGTGGTCCACAGATCAAAGCATCGCCATTTCTTCAGACTTTGTGAGAAAGGCCCAACCCTAGGCCTACAAATTTGGAATCCCCATTTTTTTTTAATTAATTAAAAAAAATTAACAACAAACAAAACAGTAAGATATCATTCCATTCTACATATATAATCAGTAATTCTTAATATCATCACATAGTTGCATATTCATCATTTCTTAGAACATTTGCATCGATTTAGAAAAAGAAATAAAAAGACAACAGAAAAAGAAATAAAACGATAATAGAGAAAAAAAAGTTATACATACCATACCCCTTACCCCT
>PVIY010053471.1:0-14622 GCA_004026745.1 Myrmecophaga tridactyla | reverse complement strand
GTTGGCATCTCTCTCCTCTCTTCTTGCTCACACGTTACCTCCCGACTAGGAACAAACTGAACCCCTGAGAAAGCAAACCAGGCTTTCTTTTCCTCGAGTCCTCGCTTAGGTGCCCAAGCAGGGGCCCTGTGCTCTCTGCATTTGGTCGGTTCTTCATAGCTCGTTAGTCATAAGATCAGACCAAGGAGGGGCGTGGTAGGGCCTTCCCGCCACTGCGTTCCCGGGACAGCTTCACCTGTGCTTTCCAGGCGAGGGGGCCCTGGCAACCTGTGCCTACTCAGCACTGAACATTTTAAAACAACGCAAGTACAAAAAGCTCAATATGTTATATAGATTACATGTTGAAACTACATGTTTTGAGTATATTATAAAGTATATTTATATTATGAAGGGTAAAGTGAATAAACTATTAATATAAATTTCACCTACCTCTTTTTCCTTTAATGTGGCTCCTAGAAAATTGTGAGCTGTTCCTGGAATGGCCCGTGTGGCCCGCCCTGGCTCTCTGGGCCACGCTGCGGTTGGGGACTGACCACCTGCCCGAGGTCCCCAAGGAGAGAAAACCTTGTCCAGCTGTAAGGTATTGTCTGTTACTACTGTTCGCCCTTCTTTAATTGTGAGGCCCAGTGCGCGTGTGCACACAGCGTTTTCACTGCTGTGCCTCTGTCTACCTGAAAAGACCCTGTCAGCGAGGCACGTCCTTTCCACGCCAAGGATCGTATTTATTACCTGAGAAAGGGTGAAGGACAGAAATTCAATGCCGAAGAAATAACCTGAGGTCTTAGTCCCTCTCACCTGTCTCTTTATTTTTAAGCACTTGGAGTTGCTGACAAGTTAATAATGTGGAACTTCATGTATGACGACACGTCAAAATTTAATTGTTGTAACTCAGAGAATCCACAAGGATGGGTGTTTAAAACCAGTATCTTTACGTCTCTTTGGAATTCGTGATACAGATTTTAAGTATACCCTATTGTCGACTACTCACTCCCCGACTTCAAAAGATGAATTCTAAATTAAATGAATTTTCCCTTAATGTCACTTTCTGCCAATAAAATGATTTCAGAGTGATAAAAATCATAATGTGTCTTTAAGCATTTTATAAATCTCAGTTGCCAAGTATTGTGAAAGGGAAAGTATTGTGAAAGGGAAAGTATTGTAAAAGTACCACTTCTCGCATTGCTCCTAGGAGATAATTGAGCCTCTCTTCATTCTGCAAATGAAGGGGAGGAGGGGATGGTATCCAGCCTCAAATAAGCTAGACGGGGAAAAGAAGGAAATTTGTACTCCCAATTTTCAATACTGTGATCTCCTTAGGTGACTAAATAATTAGAAAATCATCTCCCTGGGAAAGGGCAATGGGAATGGTTGCAGCGAAGCCCTTTAGATGATCTTTAGCTCTCTAGAGAATTTCATGTGAGTGCACAGCATCCGCCCTCTCCTCAAAGCACAGGAAAGGCTCACGCTTAGCATCAGGCTTCACAGTTCTTCCTTGAAGAAAACCATTTCTAAAAATCTAGTAATTCCCTCCCTCTCAAAAAAAAAAAAAACCCTTAAAAATGGTAAAAATATTAAACAAAGTCATTTTGGCAGCTTTAGTATCTATGGGGGTATCTGTGTATGCTCCGTACATGGTGACTCCTGCCTGGTGGAGTCAGGAGCTTCAGGTTGTCCCCCCCGCCCCCGCCACTTGGAGGATGGTGCTTGTGCCTCTGTCTTGCAGTTGGGGAAACTGAGGCTCAGAAAGGCTAAATCAGGCAGGATCACAGCTAGACGGAGGCCTCAAATTCTGTATGCAGCCAACACACTCTGTCTCCAAATATTTAGTTAATGATCAATAAAATTCTTATAAAATTAAGCACAATATTAATTCCTGTTTCTACTGGACTGGAACAAATACTGATATAAACAAGGAAAAGAACTTGTCTTTCTAATTCAACCTCAGTCTTATTACAGGCATGTCCCTAACATTTCTTATGATGCTTTCACCGTGTCTGTTTTTAACCGTTCCCACCATTTCCATTGGCGGATACACAGTAAAAGGCCACTTGAGTTGTCAGGGGACACTCTGAATTTTCTGTTGTGTCCATACTTTTAGTTACTACAGCTCCAGGGCTTTTGGCTGGTGTCTTCACTTCCATAGCTCAAGTTTTTTGTCTTTATGAAAGAATATGGGGGAAAAAATGCTACTGTTTTCTAAATTCCTAAGATATATTTAAAACAAATATTTCGTAATGCTTCCTACAATATTTAGTGACATATTTGCAAAGTCCCTTTTTTTATTTTAGGCTAGCTAATAATTTGATAATTTATCTCTCTTTGTGTAGAGGTAAAATTCAAGTAACAAACTTAGTTATTTTAAAGCATGCAGTTCAGTGGCATTAAGTCCATTCGCAGTGTTGTGCAACCACCGCCTCTACTTCATTTCACAAAGTTTAGTCATCCCAACATGAAACCCCATATCCACTAAGTGGTCACCCCCAGCCCCTTCTCCCCCCAGCCCTGGAAACCACTGACCGGCTTTCTGTCTCTATGAATTTACCTGTTCTGGATTTTTCTTTTAAGCGGAGTGATATGATATGTAACCTTCTATGTCTGGCTTCTTTCACTTGGCAAAATGTTTGTGAGGTTCACCCATGGTGTGTCATGTATCAACGCTTCACTCCTTTTTCATGGCTGGGCAGCGCTCCATTGTGTGGAAGCCCATCGCTGGTGGACACTTGAGTGTTTTCTACCTTGCCCTATCGTGGGCAGTGCTGCGATGAATATTCAGGTGCAAGGTTTTGTTTGAATACCTGATTTCGGTTCTCTGGCTCATATGTAAGTCTGTGTTTAACTTTTTGAGGAACCATCAAACTGGTTTCCACAGTGGCTGCACCATTCTATACTCATCGTTTTCTTTTTCGTTGTTGTTTATTGTAGCCATCCTAGCGGGTGTGGAGTGGAATCTTATCGTGGTTTGATTTTCTTTTCCCAGAAGACTAATGATGTCAAACATTTCTCCATGTGCTTATTGGCCATTTGTATATCTTCTTTGGAGAAATGTCTACTCATGTCTTTTCCAATTTTTTTTTCTTTGTATGCTCTATGATTTTTTTTTCTTTGTATGCTCTAAGAAAGATTTCATTCTTTTTCCATGTAAGTATTCCCTAATTGCAGCACCATTTGTTGAATTTTTGTTTGGTTTGGTTTTTCATTTGTTTGTTTGCTACTTTGTTTCAGAAGTGCCTGGGCTGGGAATCAAACCCAGGTCCGTTTTTTAATTAGCTGTTTGTCTTTTGTTGTTGAATTGTAATAGTTTTTTATATGCTCTGGATATAGACCCTTATTGGATCTATGATTAGCAAATATTTTCTTCCATTTTGTGCATTGTGCTTTCACTTTCTTGAGGGTGTCCTTTGATGCACAATAGTTTTACATTTTGATAAAGTCAAATTTATCTATTTTATCTTTTTTTGCTTGTGCTTTGTGTGTCATATCTAAGAGTCCATTCCCAAATCTGAGGTCATGAAGATTTTCTGCTCTTTTCTTCTAAGAGTTTTAAGTTAGCCCTTACATTTAGGTCTTTGATCTATTTTGAGTTAATTTTTCTATATGGTGTGAGGTAGGATCCCACCTTCATTCTCTGCACGTGACTGCCCAGCTGTCTCGGCACCACTTGTTGAGTGGACTGTTCTCCCCCCACTTGTTGAGTGGACTGTTCTCCCCCCACTGGGGGTTTGGAGCCTTTGCCAAAGATCAGTTTATTCCTGGGCTTTCACGTCTATTCCACGGACATTTATGTCCATCCTTATAACCGTACCACACGCCTTGATTTCTGGTGATTTGTAGTAAGTTTAGAAATCGGGAACTTGGCTCTTTTTCAAAGTTGTTTGGCTATTCAGCCTGCATTGTAATCCCACATGAATTCTAGGAACAGCTTTTCCATTTCTGCAGAAGAGGCCAGAGAAATTTTCATAGGGATTGCATTGAATTGTAGATTGCTTTGGGTAACATTAGCATCTTAGTATCAGACCTTTCAATCCATGAATATGTCTTCCCATTTATTTAAGTCTTTTTTATTTCTTTCAGCAATGTTTTATAGTTATCAGTGTACAAATCTTGTACCTCCTTGATGAAATTTGTTCCTAGTTATTTTATTCTTTTTAATGCTGTCATAAATGGAATTTATTTCTTAATTTTATTTTCAGGTTGTTCACTGCTATTTATAGAAAAACAACTGTATTTCTATAAGCAAACTGCAGTCAATAAGAAATTTGTTATAGTGATTGACTCACATGAACACGGGTATGGACAAGTTCTGAATTCCATTGAGCAGTCTGCAAGCTGGGAATTTCAATGAAGGATTTCTATGAATTTCCCAGGAGAAGCTGGCTGCTGAAGTAGAGTTGGGAATTCTCCCTTCTGGCTGCTGAAATCATCAGTTCTCCCTCTAAGGCGTTTGACTGATGGGATAAGTCTTTGCTCATTGCTGAGGCGATGTCTCCTTTGTTGATCGTAGATGTGAACAGCCTCAGATGCAATCAACCTAGTGATGACTTAACCACAAAATATCCACACAGTATCAGGCCAGTGCGTGCTTGACCAGACAGCTGGATACCAAAACCTGGCCAAGCTGACACACAGACTGATTTCATATGCTGATCTTGTATCCTGCCACTTTGGTGAATTTGTTTATTAGCTCTATAAGTTTTCATGGGTTCCTTAGGATTTTCTATATATAGGATCATGTCACCTACAAATAGGGAAACATTTTCAGTCTTTCTTTCCAATTTGGATGCCTTTTATTTCTTTTTCTTGCCTAATTGCACTGGCTAGAACTTCCAATATAGTATTAAATAACAGTGGTGATAGCTGGCATCCTTGTCTTGTTCCTGATCTTACAGGAAAAGCTTTCGGTCTTTCGCTATTGACTGTGACATCAGCTGTGGGTTTCTCACATATGCCCTTTATCATGTGGAGGAAGGTCCCTCCTAGTCCTCTTTTAATCATCTCAAAGCTTATGGCTGTTCTAAGATCTGCCCTTCATAGTATTACTCAATTCATCTGCATTCTGGAGTGCTGTCTCACCACTGCCCTTACCATTTATATCCTGATATATAATCTGGGCAGCCCACTAGGAATATGTAATTCATGGAAATTGACCCAAGACAACATGGAAAAAAACTTTAAAAACTACTGTTCTATGCAATATGTTGCTAAATCTAATATTTGTAGTCTTAGGTTTAAATAGTACAACTACCTTTATATTTTTGGAAGTGGGCAGAGAGGTCTGTTTGGTAGGACATTTTTGAATATTCTACTTAATATCACATAAAGTGATTTGTAAAATATTATGTATATTATTGTTCAGGTACACTTTTCTGTCAGAAATATATGAAAATAATATAAATAGGTACATGAAGTTAATAAGTATGCATTCACTAAGAATCTTGATATTTCTGAAAGGGGCTGAAATTACCCTAAGAATTTGAAGCAAGATGCATTTTCCATTTTAGAACTGGAGATGCCCAGGTTATCAGCTACGTTTACAGTGTTTTGCTTTTGTCTCTCCAAACTAAACAAAATGAATCTAGTCATTATCTTTCTTCCTGGTCACAGGAAAGTTTATCTAAATTCGATTTCTAAGATTCAGGTTTCCTGAGAGTTGTGTTACACAGTACTGCTGTTAAGTCAGGAAAAGGTATTTGGCTGATCTATATATTTTGGCTCACCGAATGTAGCATTCAGCATCTCATTCCTAGAAACATCAAAGATTTAGAATGGACACCTGACTTTTCCAAAGGCTAACTTGGTGGGAAAAGAAAGCTGTGATTAGCGAGTCCCTGTCTGGCCCGTCCTGGGAAGTGGGAGCGGGAGCCGCTGCCAGGGTTTTCCTCGTGGGGGCGCCGGGCACGGGGCTGCGCGTCTCCGCGGCAGGGTCTGAGCCGGACCGCGGGCAACGGAGCCTGGTTTCAGCACAAGCTTATTCTAGGAGTGAGGCCTTTTGCATGATAACTTAAAGAAATTATTTACGATCATTTAACAAAAGTTTAAGTGGCAAATGAGGATTGCAACCTGACACGAGTGGGTGGCAGGGACGAGATGTAGTGTTTCATGTAGTTCCTTAAAGCACACTAAAAACAAGGGCATGAAATTTTGAAGATAAGGAAGCATTGTCAAAAACATCTATTATCCAGAGTTCTCAGGGAATGCGGTCATTGTTCATTGAATGCAGACGAAAGTGAGGAGACTTGCTGAAAACTCTTTTATCATATTTTAGGCCAGTGTTTGATGACCTTGAAGTCTCAGGTATTATCCGTCTGAACAGCTGTTATGATGAGGCTGGACAGAGTCCAGGTAGCTTCGTGGGTTTTTGTCATTTTAAATAAATGTGCTCAGTCAGGTCCTGCACATGCCGTCGGTTTTCTGCCTTTCCATAAACACGTGGGGGGATGTTTCCAGTTAGTTGCGGTTGGAGTTAATGGGGGTTAAAAGTTACTGTCCAAACCACAGCACTCCGCGGTTTCCATGGTACCCGGAAAGCTTTTTAAGAGGCCACTGCCACCACTGGGGCTCAGAAGACTTAGGAGCCAGTCTGCGACACAAACCCCAGCGCAGGCTTCCTGCCTTTACCTTCCCTCATTGTCCAAGGGGCGAGTCGCGGGAGTTTTTATTGCGCTTCCACGCGCGCCTCTGGGCCTGACACCCTGTGCGGTCCCGCAAAGCGCCTGCCAAAGCCTTCCCTGGCCTGCTTTGCAGCTGCCATCTCCTGCCCTGTGCAAGGGGATTCCAGAGGCTTCCATGTCAATGTGCTGTGCGGAGAGGGAGGGAGGGCCCCGTGGTGCACCCCAGGGGAAGGCGCCTGCCCCGCAGCGTGGGCGCGCCCCAGCAGACGCCCCAGGTCTAGCCGTCCAGCCCCAGCAGCCCCGACGCCACTGTCCCTGTCCCTGCCCCGCGCAGGCCCTGGTCTCCGCCGCCCTGCAGCGCTCTGGCCGCGGGCAGGCAGGGGCTAATCCTGGTATTTGCCGCCGCGGCGGTGCCCAGGGGCATGAGTGCGCCGAACCCGAGGCCCTGGGCGGTGACAGCTGCATCACAGCCCACGGAAATGTGGGCCACGGATGGCGCCGAGAAGGCGCTTCCTCCACCGCGAGGCCTCGAGGGCTTCGGGTGCACGGAGCTGCTAAGGCGCAGGCCCTCGGGGGACAGGCGCGGCGGGAGGACAGAGGAGACGCTTCAAGCAGCGAGTTCGCAGGTCCAATCTGCGCAACAGGAATATAATGGTCCGGTGAGACGCTCGTGCAGTTTGCATTTTGGGGAACGTGCCTGAGGTGGTCCGGGTGCGCACGTGCCTGCTTCGCGGATTCCCAGCCCCAGCTGCTCAGCTGGAGGCCAGGCCCCCACCCCCACCCGCCCACCCGATCAGCGCCTGCCCGGGACTAACCTACACCAGCTTAGCGCGGACAGGGTGGACAGAACTGTGAGGATGGGGGCTTCCGGAGCAGAGCTCCCTCTAAATAGTCTATTTAGAAAATGAGTGGAAAAACGGGGATGCGCGGCCACCCGGCAGCGTGCTTGGATTTTCACCCATGAGTCAGGGAGGATGTGGAGAGAAAGGAGGAAGGGAGGGCAGGGGCGGGGGTGGGGCAGTGGAGGGCAGTTGTTGGCGCCCAGGCAGGTCAGGCCCAGGGTGTCAGCCCACCTGGAAGGAGCCGGGCCAGGGCGGGGCCTCACGGCTGCCTGCAGCCTGCGTGGGTAGGAGCATCCAACGCCTCTCCTGCCCCACGGGCCCTGGTGGAGCCCTCCGCCCGAGGTCCCGGCTGTCACCTTCCCTCGCGGAGTGGGGGTCCAGATAACCAGCCTGGAGGGGGCGCACAGACGGCAGCCAGGCCGGACAGTCTCCCGCCCTCTCCACTGCCCATTGGGGAGAGGACAAGTGCAGCGCCACGACAGCTCTGGCTCACATCCGTGTGCCCAGTGAAGAGACCAGCAGAGCCCGTGTGTCAGAAAGGCCATGTGAAAGCCCGTGAGTAACACGGCCCGCAGGCCTCCTACCATGTCTACACTGAAAGCCTTAGCTGGAAGCTGTCTTCTGCCAGGGCCCAGCTCTTTCCATGGGGACGATTTGCAGGGTAAGGGGCTGCCTCTCTCTGGGCCCAGTGATGACACACGTGTGCACACACATGCATGCACACACCACATGCATGCACACATGCACTCACATGCACAACAATCCACACACGTGTGCATGCACAGCACATGCACACATGCACACGCATGCATGCACACGTGCACACACATGCATGCATACGCGTGCACAACAACCCACACACGTGTGCATGCACAGCACATGCACACATGCATGCACACATGCACACGCATGCATGCACACGTGCACACACATGCATGCATACGCGTGCACAACCCACACACGTGTGCATGCAGATGCATGCACATGCCCATGTGCACACACCACATGCACACACGCACACACACATGCATGCACATGCACAAGCTCATGTGACCCTGAGGGGCAAAGGAAGAACAGACATGCATAAACAGTGGAGGGCTGGCACTATACCATCCCTGCCTCCACTCCACTGAACACGAGGCAGCTGCCAGCCAATTGCTAATAGATTACATCCATTTTAATTGAAATAGCATCCCAGGAGCTCCAGGTGGAGCATAAAATAGCTGGTTTGTGTCTTCTTGCTGATGAACACATTCAACTCTGATATCCCTGCAATCGAAACAGACCAAAAAAGGAAAACCCTGAGGCATCCAAAAGGAAGCCCAGTTACGAAACCTCCTGACTTCCTGGGGCGCAGTGGGGAACCTTCTAAGTGCCTGGGCTCCAGCGCTCAGCGTTACCTTCTCCTTTGTGCCTCTACCCCCCAGGGAGAAGACAGCACTAAACCCCCTTGACATGCATCCTCCACAGCAGCTCCACCTTCCCCCCACCAGCACTGCAGGGGCAGACGCCCCCTTTCCACCAGGAAACCCCTGGAGTCCCCCCACTCCACCGCAGGCGGCAGGGGAGCAGGTCCCTGCTGGTGTAGAACTCTGTCCGCTCAGCGGGGGGCTCACAGCCACCCGGCCCTTCCCCCTCGCCCCTCTGTTCCTGGGCTCCCGACTTGCCCTGGGCCCCAGAAGGCAGAGCTGAGGGTGGAGCCGATCAATCTGCCCCCCCGCCCCCGGCCCTGCCCCAGGCCTCTGTGGAGACCCCAAGGAAGGCGGGGGCTGCTCCTGAGACCCCAAAGCAAACCCCTCCCAGCTTCTCCTCGCCTGCGTCCTTGCTTCAAAACAATGAACATGAATTTGGGGTTAAAAAGGATTTTGGGGGGGGTAAATTATTTTATTGCCTTAATAATTCATGCTCTATTTCTTAGGGATTTTTATAAGAGGATGGCTCGTAACAGCAGACGCACATAACTCAAATGTCTTACTAATAAGTGCTGTGGATGTGTTCGTCACTACTCATTAATCTCTGTTCCAGTAAAAACAAAATAAACCCAGGAACCAAATATCTGCAAGAAGGACCAGACTGACCCTCGCCAAGGACACCCCATGGGGCCTCAGAAACCTGAGGGGAGCCCCTCCCTGCAGGAGCGAGGCCCCCCCGCAGCCCCCCACCCACACACGGGCCGGATGGGACGGGGCCTCCCAAGGGCGGCTTCACACCCCCAGCGCCTGCTGGCCCCGTTCCCGCCCCTCACTCCAAGTCACCGTGGACGGTTCGGAGCTCGCCTTATCGCTTCCGGGAGGTTATCTGCACCTGCTGGACAGGTTGCCACGCAGTCCAGTGAACGTTGTTTCAGGGCGGCCCTTTTTATAACCTGCACATTTAAATGGAATAAAATTATTTCATTTTTATTCTTAAAATCTTCTCAAAAACAGTCCCTAAACTTTGTAACCTCAGCAACCAGGGTCTCTTACGGCCAATTTACAGGAGCGCCTCTCAAGGTTTTTATGGAGGAAGCTGTGTTGCTCCTGTTAACGTCTTATGCAATTACCTCCATTTAGCATAATATTAAGTGGAAATGGGTTAGGATGCAAATTATTCTTATGAGCTATCGATATTTTTTGTTTTTCGTTTTATAAAGCAGGTTTTGAGGGAATGTCGTTTCTCTTCAATGGCTTTTTACTTGAAACTGCTCTGTAAGTCCTGCCATGGCGTGCTGTATCCTCATCAGCTGTGTTTGCCATGTTTATTTTGATAAGCCATCGGTTGCTGTGCTGGCGTGGAGCTGTTCTGTGCCCAGGAAAGGGCCAGCTCCTTTAATCCACCCTGCGGGGCAGACCTGCTGAGGGTGGGCCCTTTCGGTTGGGTTGTTTCCATGGAGATGTAACCCACGTTAATCCCCTTCCTGGAGGAGCGAGGACACGCAGAGGAGGCCCAGAGAGCTCAGAGAAGCTGAGAGGCGAGGGCACTCCCGCAGGAGCTGAGAGAGGAGCCGCCGAAGCCCGAAGCCGCAGCAACAAACCCCAGGAGCGGAGGCCCAGCACACGCGGCTGCGCGCCTTCCTCGGACAGGGGAGCCCCGACCCCGCAGCCTGGCTTCAGAGGGAGTTCTGTACTGCCCATGCCTCAACTGAGACCTAGACCTGTAAATTTGCAAGCCAATAAATCCCCATTGTAAAAGCCAGCCTATCCCTGGTATATTGCGTTCTGCAGTTTTAGCAAACGAACACAACTGCTGGTGTAGCCTGTAATCCTGTTTAAAATAGTGACAGTCTCCAGGGGCGATGCTGGGCATCGGGGGGACGTAAAGCTTCATGGGGTTGCTGGGAAGAGTAAGTGGACTAATTCTCATAAAGAATGTATTCAGCTCTAAATAAAGGCCATTTATTATTATTACTATTTTAATTACTACAGAAGGCTTCTCTAGTTCTAGAACAATCTTGAATTAAATTTCTCATTGTTATCTTAATGAGTATAACCTAAGTCAATATTATTCATTTTATACCAAATTACATTTCAAAAGATAAGAAAAATCATGGATTGTACACAGGACATATAAGCATAAAAGCATTTATTTTAAGGCAATTTTATTTTTTGCATGGGCAGGCACCAGGAATCGAACCCAGGTCTCGGGCATGGCAGGCGAGAACTCTGCCACTGAGCCACCATGGCCCGCCCTTAAGGCAATTTTAACTATGATCGGTATTTTCTTTATGGAGTTTTTGAACCCTACGCTCTGAACCCATTTGAACTTTAGATTATGGGAATCTAAATCTTGTTGGCTGTAAGCAGGGCCAGCCTTTGACCCCGAGGGAGACTTTGCCACAGACGCCTTTGGAAAGCGCATCTGCAACATAGCGCAGCCTCTGGGAGCAGAGCTGGGCCTCTGCCTGCAAGACCTGCAGAAACGGGAGCTCTGGGGCAGGGAAATGCATTAGGGATTTAGTTTGCATTTCACTCAAGCCCATCCAAACCAGGTTTTCTCATATTTATTGGCTCTTCATCTACCCTCCTTTGTGAAGTGCCTGTTCATGTCTTTTACTCATGTTTCTACTGGGTTGTCTGGGTTTTCATGCTTATTTATTTGTGGAAATTCTTTATGTATGCTGGATACTAGTGCTTTGATGCATATTTTGCAGATACTTTCTCTCACTCTTTGACTAGCTTTGTCATCCTCTTAATGTGTAATTTGAACAACAGAACTTCTTAATTGCAGTATTGGGCCAAAGAGAGACAAAGCAGTGAAAAAGTGTAGAGTCCAGAAACAGATGCACACAGCACACATTATGATCACAACAAATTACGGTGGAGAGAGTGTGTCCTTTTAATAAATGGTTTAGTCAATTGGATATGCATGAAAAATAAATATGTAACAAATGATTCTTGACCTGTCTCTCACTCGCTCCACATAAATCAATTCCCGGGGCTGGGCTATATAAATTAACCTGAAAGGTAAAGCAGTAAGGACTTAAGAAGGTGGCCTGGAGAAAGACTTCGTGACCTGGGGGAGGGGAGAGAGTTGTCTAAAAGAATCCCTGAATGCTGACAATAAAGGGAAAATTGATACATTCAACTATATTGAAATTCAAAGTCCTAACTATTAAATGAAGTCTCATATGAGTGCAGAGCTAGGAGAAGATGCGTTTTTACTGATGCATGTTTTCGAGATCTTTTCTTCCAGACCTTTTTCCAATAGCACCGCAGACTTGGGTTCTGCGAGAGTCAAGAATGGGCAGGAGCAGCTTATAACTTCAGACTGTGATCCCGAGAGCACAGAAGCCAAGCATCTAATGGTGGAGGCCTTATCCACATACCTCGCTAATGGGAGAGGAAACCAGGAGGGTTTTCCATTAGGGGATTTGATATTTTTTGTGTTGCCACAGTGACCAGATACATAAATAAATTTACTGATTTTCTGGCCTGCTGTCAATGTGTTTGACGTACATGTCACATGTTTTAACAAAGGTTTGTTGCAAAAATCTTTTTGCACAATTTAATGTTGTTTATTTTGAGGACACTCTCCAATTGGCAAAAAGGCCTCAGCCCCAGTAGAAATCAGGCCCGCTACGAGCAGCGAGGGCTTCCTGTGCCTGTCCCGTGGGAGCTTCAGCCTTCATCTCTGCCGGGAGCATCTTCACCCAGGAGCACCTCCGCCCAGCAGCACCTCCACCTAGAACACCTCCACCCAGGAACATCTACACCTGGAGCACCTCTGCCTGGGAGCACCTCCACCTGGAGCACCTCCACCTAGAGCACCTCCTCCCGGGAGCACCTCTGCCAGGAGCATCTCCACCCGGGAGCACCTCCTCCCGGGAACACCTCTGCCAGGGAGCATCTCCACCTGGGAGCATCTCCACCTGGAGCACCTCCGCCCAGGAGCACATCCACCTGGGAACACTTTCAGACACGGCATCTGCTGTTTTGTCTTCTTGTTCTTACAGAGGACCTGACACCTGGGCCTCCAGGCTCTGGCCGTCTACCCTGGTGGTGGTGGTGCTGCCCTGGGGGTTGGGGACTGGGGGCTCCTGTTCAGCACCTGGCCCTGGGGGCTCCCACAGGCTCTGCCCACATCGCGCGAGTATATGGCACCTGGGGCTCTGCATTTTCTGGCGACTTCAGCATCTCTTGTCTTCAGTTTCCAGGTGATGTGCTGGAGGGGTAGGTTGGCTCATCCTTCGGGTCTGGGTGTGGCTTACAGGCAGCGGGAGCCCCTCATTGAGAAAGGGCCAGCGGGGTCTCCGAGGGTGAGCTCAGAGGAGCTGGAGAGTGATGGCACAGAGGGGATGAGGAGCCCCAAATGGAAAGGAGAACAGGGGCGGGGGCCGGGCAGGGCGGAGCAGGGGCCAATGGGTGATGCTCTGTGCACATTGCAGGCTTCCTCACACCCCTAAGGGGTCCCCGCTCCCGCCCAGGAGGGGTGCCCATGCCAGACGTGGGGAGCGGGGTGGGGCGGAGAACTGACTGGTGAGGCCTCTGGGTCAGTGCAGGATGGAAAGAGGGGTGCCCCCCACGGAGGAGCAGGGTGACACCCGTGCCACTGCCTGGGGCCCCACAAAGGAGGCGGCCTGTGGCATCTCTGCCCCCCATGCCCCTCCCGTGGTGGGAGATGGGGGTCCCAGGATGGAAAGCTGGGGGGAGGATGTGCCCCAAGTCGGCCACCTCACCTGTTACTTCCTGAGCCCTGTCCTGAGCAGGCCGAGGGAATAACAGAACTGACAGGTGTTGAACACTGGACACCTGGCGAGACTTCCCAAGACTGTCCTGTCCAAACCCCACAGCAACCTACGTGAGTAATTCCTGTTCAGATGGGCACAAAAATGTGACAAACTCCAAGAGCCCCGACAGGCCAGAGGCCCAGACAGGGCAGAGCTGGGTACTGGGCAGCCCTGACACCCCTGCCTTGGCCTCAGGAAATCCCTCCATCTCGCGCCAGGGTTCGCAGGGTTGGAAAAGACCAGGAGCCCCACTGCATGTGTTCTGTGCACATTAGAACCTCTGCAAGGACGACTGAAAACTCACAGCCGTAGAGGAAGGCTGAGGAACCTACCTGACTGTAATCAAAGAGATTAGAAACCATGAGTCGAATCCTGAAATGCTGCAGGAATATAAACAAGGCAAGTGTTGGAGAATGTTCATTTATTTTATCAGCGACAGAGATGGGAACATTTGAAAAGCACTGAAACAGAAAACCGGTCTTTGTTCTGGCCTGGAGAACTTCTGGCCACACTCTCGCCTCGCCTTGTTAAGCTCCGAAGCAGATAAAGGGTTAGTCATGTTCACGTTATCAGAGAATGTCCAAGTACCTGCCTTCAGCTTTGCTCCATGCCCAAAAAAGGCTGCAGCTGCCCGGCCACGCTGCCTGCCTCTGATAGCCGGACTGTCCCGCGACAGCCTTCACGGGGCCCGACAGCCAAGTCTGTTTTTAGAAGGACGTTTTTCAGTTTAAATAAATTAAGAGCAGTTCAACTTCATCTGCTATTAAAGACTGAGATTTTTTTTCAGCACCAAACTGCACCCTGTTTATAAATTTTCTTTCAGCTTTTGGGACTAAATCGAGTTTGTGGATTAATGGGTGTCTTAAGTATAGTAAGTTTGTGGCTGAATGTCCCTACTTTCTGGGCGAAGCACAGAATCGTCTACTTCCCCAGTCACAGTCGTCTACATGGCTCTCCTTGTCATGGG
>PVIY010053470.1:0-14666 GCA_004026745.1 Myrmecophaga tridactyla | reverse complement strand
TTTTTTTTTTGCATGGGCAGGCACCAGGAACTGAACCTGGGTCTCTGGCATGGCAGGCGAGAACTCTGCCACTGAGCTACCATCACACCACCCTGATAGGGCCATCTTGACAGAAGAGTTCTCTCAGGGGAAGATTAGCTGTGGGAGAGGTTCCAAAGCTGCTTAAAGCTGCTTAAACCCTGTTTGAATGATTTGCGCTTCTTTAATTATATTTTGTTTTCACCTCCAATCCCCTGAATTCTGCCCTACTATTTTCACAGTTCTCTCTCTAGCAAATTTTTAGTGACCATCTAAACACTACTACAGAACATCATTTTTTTTTTTTTTTTTTCACATGGGCAGGCACCGGGAACCCGAACCCAGGTCTGTAGCAAGGCAGGTGAGAACTCGGTCACTGAGCAACTGTGGCCCACCCTACATGACATCATTTGATAGAGTTGAAAACAGCTGTGCTCTTGGGGTAGCTATTGACATGAAGTGGCCACTCGTTTTGGGCAGATTACAAGTTCTGCCAGCTTGCTTTGCTTTTCTGAGTGTGTTCACATTTGCGCTGAGGAAAACTTTGGTTCTGCCAGGCATGGGGATGAGATGCCTTCGAGTGATCCAGGAGACTGCTTCTTTAAAAGATGCACTCCTCTTTGGTATCAGGTACTAATAAGGAAAATTTTCCCCCCTTGCAGGTTTTCAGAAACCCCCATGAGGTGGTGACCGTGCTGTTGATCCAGACCCTGCGGGCCCTGGTGCCCTCCCTGCCCATCTGCCTGGGCACTGGCGTGGAGAGGGCGGGGCCCGAGCTAGAGCTCACCAAGCTGCTGGAGTTCTACGACACCACCGCCCACTTTGCCAAGGGCTTGGAGATGGCACTGCTCCCTCACCTATGTAAATATTCCTTCCTCTTGGCTTTCTGACTTGTTTCTACTCCCTCTTTCTGAAGGTTCTGAGGCCTGGATTGGTTTGCCTTTTCAGGTGACTGATTTTACAGAGATGGAAGGGGTTAGTAGTTGTCCTTCTCAACATATATTGAAGCCTTTTCCATGAAAGTGTTGCCTTTAGGGAATCGGTGGTTGTTTAATATATGTACCTAGGCCAGGACTGTCCAGGTGCTCCACATGCTGAGGGGAAGAGATGGACACTTCGGCAAGGGCTTAGGATGTCACAGAGGCTTAACAGCAAGGCAGGCGGACGTTAATGGCAATGAGTAGGCGACAGTTACACTGTGAGGGTCATGTCCTCTGTCTTTCAAGTCATCATAAAACCTCGGACAACTCAACCTGAAAAGGAGGTTTAAGAGAACAAATAGGTTAGAGGAGCTTTTTGAAGAGGGAACAAGTTTTAAGGACAGGGGCACTGCGTTAGGATGAAAGGTGATTTTGGAGCATGGGCCTTCCCACTGAAAACTGAAGTACTCCTTATTCTCATTCGGCCACACAATGCGTGGTGTGTTACTTTTTCCCACCTGTTTTCGCATTGATGTCAAGCATCATAAATTTTTAAATAACTTCAGATCTCATGATGCATGCTACTGTCAAATCAGGAAGTTGCTTTCGGAAGGCCTTGTTCTGCCTTTTGGCTGGTGTGTTGCTGACTTGGTTTATTGAGTAGTTACTCTCTTTAATTATACTTGTGGATAATTGCCTGGCCATTCCAGGGAGTATGTTTATTGTTCGGGTACCTGATGATTCATCAGGTGTTTTGGCACACTCACTTGTCAGGCCTTACTCATAGCAAATCTCATAGGGGACTGGGATGCTGGTGTCACAGTGGTTATGTGTTTAGGCCGTGCAGTTGGCTGGAGCGGAGTGGAATGAAGGCAGGGCAAGGAACAGGCCGGTTTCCCAGACTTGTGATGGACATTGTTAAGGATGACAGAGCTGACCTCTGAAGGATCAGTTGTAGAAGCACATTGTTAGCCGATTTTTAACGATTCCTAGAGAATTTTTCAAAAATGTATTTTTAATATTAAAAGTACTTCAGGGGGTGCAACAGTAGTTTAGTGGTAGAATTCTCACCTACCATGTCGGAGACCCAGGTTCGATTCCCAGCTCATGCACTTCCCCAAACAAACAAACAAACAAAAAGTTCAACAAATGGTGCTGCAATAATGGGATATTCACGTGGAAAAAGAATGAAATGTCACCCCAGCTATACAGCATACACACACAAAAAAACTTTGAAAAATACAAGCAAAATATAAAAATTTAAGAAAGAATAAAAATCATCCATAATTTTGTTCCTCAAAGTGAGACACCTTTGGCTGTATTTCTTCCTGCTAACTCAAATGTAAATACACATTTTTTATAAATATTTATATCCGGATTTTAAAATATTGGGTATATACAATTTTAATTGTGTTTCTTTTTTTAATGAGCATGTTCTCATGGCATTAAATGTTTTTCTAAAACATGGTTTTTATTGACTGCTTTATAACTATGGCATACTATAATTTTTTAAACCACGGTTATAAATAATCCTATTATGTACTATCTTATTCATTTTTTAGCCCGACCAATTATTCTTTAGAATAAGTCTAAAATTTGGAAATACCTTAAGAAGTGAAAATTTAAAGATTTTTTTTGCCGTGTCTGGCCCTTGAGGAAGTTTCTACCTATTTCTTTGTCTATCAGTGATGGATGAATATGCCCGTTTCCCTTTGCTAGACTAGACTCTCTCTTTTTCTCTGATCTTTGCCAGATTCTCAGATAATGATGTATCATTTACACTTTTCATTTCTTTGATTATTAGCAAGTTTAAAAATTATAAAAATTTTATTTTTGCTCTTTTGAAATGCCTATTCTTTTGTGTATTTTTCTTTTTGGGGATTTATCTATTTTTTGATTATAAGAGGAACTTAAACTCATTATATTAATAATAATTACATGACAAGCAACAAGAGTGCATGTTATAAAAATTCATGATATAGAAATATATAGCACAAGTTAAACACACTTGCTAAAAATAACCACTGTTAACCACTATTAAAAATTTGTTATATATTCCCAAAAGGTCTTCACAGAGTAAGGATTTTTCCCCACTGTTTATCAAGTATGTTACAGATATAGTTCTTAGGTTTATGTTTTGCATCTACGATTTTCTATTATTTTAATAGTTTATATATGTATATATGTATATATACAGTACATTTCAAAAGCTATAAAAGATTATTCAGTGAAAACTAAAACTTAAGCATAATTTAAGTTGACTTTAGTCATTATAGAAAAAATCCAGAAAATACCAAAAAAGAAAAAAATCTTCCTCCTCTTACCAATCAGTAATAATATTTTGGATTATATGCCCATCCAGATTCAGTATGTACACATATGTAATATGTTTTTAATAGAATATTTTATTATCACACCCAAGAAACTTAATATTGATTTAATATTATTGTCTAATATACAGCCCATATTAAAAATTTTCCAGTTTATAAATGTTTTTTTATAGCTGCTTCCTCCCCTCCCATCCCATCAAGATTTGTCATGTCTCTTTAATCTCTTTTAATCTAAAACAAGCATTTAATCTTTCTTTTATCTTTCATGACATT
The DNA here is from genome assembly GCA_004026745.1 of Myrmecophaga tridactyla. NCBI lineage: Eukaryota > Metazoa > Chordata > Mammalia > Pilosa > Myrmecophagidae > Myrmecophaga > Myrmecophaga tridactyla. The sequence goes on along the minus strand of PVIY010053470.1, from coordinate 11,125 downwards.
GACAGTTTTGAAGAATTCAGGGTAGTTTTCTTATAGCATGTCCCATGTTCTGGAATTGCCTGATTGTTTCCTTGTGATTAGATTTAGATGAAACATTTTCGACAAGAATACTACACTGGTGGTGATTTGTATTTCCTGTTGCATCACATCAGGAGACTCATCCAATTATTAGTGATGGGTTAGATTAATCACTTGATTAATGTGGTGTCTGCCAGATCTCTCTATTGTAAAGTTAGGCTTTTCCTCTTTGTAATGAATGAGTAATCTATAGGATGACTCTCTGAACCCATGGGAATATACTATTCCCTAAGAAATATTTACCTGATGATGCCAGGATTATTTTTTACATTATTGGTTATAAAGTGATTTTCTAATTCTCCCATTCCTTTTGTATTTATTTGCTGGCATTCTTTTGTAAAGAGGAGATTTACCTTTTTCTTTTTAATGTCACCATGAACTCATATATTCTTTTTTTAATGATCTATTATTTTCATTATTTATTTTGATGCTCAAATTATTTCAAATTCAGTCAGTGGTAGCTCTGTCCAGCTGGCTCCTGCATTTTTCTGACATGTCCCTTACTTAATGTTCTGGGAACACCTTGTACTTTCTCTGCCTCAGAGCTGGAATCAGCCATTTTTCTTTTTTTTAGTGGGAAGTGGTATTTTAAACCAAGATCTGGGCACTAGGGGTGTTCATTGTGGCTGAGGTCTCATTCTTTCTAGGCCCTTTTGGTGGATAGAGCTAGAAAATGCATATTTAAAAGATTGTCAGTTAATACTGATACTTCCAAATCAAATCCAACTCTACAAGTTATTTACCTCTTGCCATCCCCATTTGTGTCTCCCTTCTTGTACAGTGAGAATCCTGGTTCCCAACAGTGTGTGTGTGTGTCTTTTTTATATACACATGCAATGTGTTTTGGGTTTTTTCCTCCCTTTTATTAATATATAGGTCCTTCTTTGTCTCTGATGAAGTCTTTACATTTAAAGTCTATTTTGTCTGATATTATAGTATAGCTACTCCTGCTTTCTTTTGGTTATAACTTGTGTGGAAAATCCTTTTCCATCCTTTCATTTTCAATCTATTTGTATTCTTGTACCTAAGATGAGTCTCTTGTAAGCAGCATGTAGCTGGATTATATTTCTTAATCCATTCTGCCAATCTATCTTTTAATTGGTGAGTTTAGTCTGTTAATATTTGAGTTACTACTGAAAAGGCGTTTATTAAATCCACCATCTTATCTTTTGGATTTTATTTGTTAGATCTATATATTCTTTTCACTCTTTCTCATATTATCCTTTAAGTTACCCTTACTGGAACTCTTCAATTCTGTGCCCTCCTCCAGACCTCCCTCTCTTGTCTTTTTTTTCAACTGGCAGAACTCCCTTTAGTATTTCTTGTAGAACCGGTCTCTTGTTCACAGATTCTTTCAGGATTTGTCTGTGAACATTTTTATCTCTCCCTCAGTTTTAAAGACAATTTGGCTGGGTACAGAATTCTTGGCTGGAAGTCTTTCTCTTTCAGGATCTTAAATTTATCTTACCACTGCCTTCTCGTCTCCATAGTGCCAGTGGAGTAGTCTGACCTCAGTCTTAGGTGGTTTCCCTTGTATGTAGTCGATTGTTTTTCTCTTGCCACCTTCAGGATTTTCTGCTTCTCTTCAGCATTTGACAGAGTGATTAATATATGTCTTGGGGAAGGCCTGTTTGGATTTATTCTGTTTGGAGTTTGTTGGGCTTCTTTGACTTGTATATTTATGTCCTTTATGAGGGTCGGGAAGTTCTCCCCCATTATATCCTCAGCTACTCTTCCTAGCCTTTTACTCCTCTCTTCTCCTTCTGGGACACCAGTGATTCTTATGTTTGTGCACTTTGTTTTGTCCATCATTTCCCTGAGATCCAGTTCACTTTTTTCATCTTTTTTTGCCATTTGCTATTTTGAATGTTTGAAATCAGTTGTCCTGCCCTCTAGTTCGCTATTGTTTCTTTTGCCTCTTCAGATCTGCTGTTGTGTGTCTCTAGTATGTTTATTTGATCTACAGCATCTTTAATCTCTGTGATATCTGCTATTTTTCTATTTATTCTTTCAAATTCCTGTTTATGCTCTTCTAGTGTCTTCTTGATCTCCTTTGTCATTAGCTATCCCATTTATTTTATTTAGTGGAGTTATATGAACATCTTTGACTAGTTGTTCCAACATCTGTGTCTCCTCTGGTATTTTATTTTGTTTGCTAGGTTGGGCATCATGATATGCTCAGTGATCTGCTGTCTTTGCGGCATGTAAATGTCTTGATTGGTTTACTCTGGAAGTTGATATCCTTCAGTAGTTTAAAGCCTTGTATTTACAGGATGGATATGGAGCAGGATGCAGGGTGCAGGGTGGGGCACAACAATGTGGTGATGCATTGCAGCGGAGGTTAGGGATGCTGCGCTGGTCCCTGTGAGTGTAGGTGCCCAGCGGCGGGAAGGATGTGGCTGTGCAGGTCCATGAGTCTGGGGAGCGGGGCCCTGGTGTGTGCTGGTCTAGGGCATGTGACCCTTTGTGTGTATACACAGAGCTCAGGGCAGTGGGTCCATGTTGTGCCTACATCGGCCATGGGCGGATGTGGCCCGTCTGTGCAGGTCAGCACTTTCCCAGAGCTAGGGGTTGCGACTGGGTGCCACGCACCTGCACAGATCTAGGAGGGCTGTAAATTGATGTACGCGTGGGCAGAGCTGGGAGGAGAGTGGGGTGGGGGGGCGTTGCACGACTTATGGGCTGGGGTTGGGTGTAGCCTGGGTATGGAGGTAAGTGCCTGCAGTCTTTATTGCTATGTGTGTTTTTTTTTTATGGCTGTATTATGGGTAAGTTAAAATATATCTAACTAATTTATTCAAGTTAATAAATAAGCTACTGCTCAGATGCTGAATGAGGAGGCTACAGTGCTGAGCAAAACCAGACACAGTTTATGCTGTCATACTATATACATTCTAGTGAGAGATAATCAATAGTCACACTGGTGGGTGTGTAATTACCAAGTGAAATAAGTACTTTGAAGAAAAGGAGAATGATTCTAAGAGAGTATATAAATGAAGAAAGATTGTCATACTGGTAGGCTTGAGCTGAGTGACTGTTGAAGGTGGAGGAGTAGTTAATTAGATGAAAAGGAATAAGGAGGAACAAGATCCTTCCCACAGAAGGAGCAGCATGTGAGTGGAGAGCACTGGTGCTTCTGAGTAACTGAAAGAAGGTTGGAGGTCAGGGGAAGAGTGAAGGAGGATGAGGCTATATAATAATAAAAAGAGACGGTGTTTATGAGTGCTTACCACATGCCTGACTGTATTATTTTGCCTGATCTCTACTAAACCTTTATAAGATTGATGCCATTATTATCCTTATTTTATAGTTGAGGAAACTGAAGCGTATGAAGGTTGTCATTTGTCCACAGTCACAGGACTGAGAAGGGTAGAACTTTGATGAAAGAGCCTTCACTCTTAGTCACCACTCTCTTTTACCTCCTGAGGTTGGGCTTTGGAGGGCTTGTAGACTATGGAAACGATTTTAAGCTCCAGCTTACGTTCAGCGGGAATCATTGGAAAGTTATAAGTAGGGTAGTTGTATGATCAGATTTCTGTTTGGGGGACATTTTTTTCTGGCTTTAGTATAGATGGCATATTGGAGGGGGCAGAAGGGTGTCAAGAGAGCAGTAAGTAGGTCATCACCTGTGCCCATGCTCTGAAGAGGGCTCTGAGACTCTTCCCAAAACTTCCTGATCCTGAGCAGTGTTTTCATGGATGTCCTTATTGTGCTGTGTATCTCGGCATATTTTTTTATTTCTTTGGGGTAATTCTTATAAGTTGAATTGTTGTGTCATAGAAGATACACGTTTAAAATTTTGATACAGGGTGGGCCACGCTGGCTCAGCAGGGAGAGTTCTCTCCTGCCGTGTTGGAGACCCAGGTTTGATCCCTGGTGCCTGCTCATGCAAAAAAAAAAAAAAAAAAAAAAAATTTTTTTTGATACAAACAGATTTAAAATATTTTATGGAGCTTAATATAAGAGTTTTTGGAATGCTCAGTGTACAGGATAACCTATTCCTATAAAATCCTGGGAAAGCTTGAGATGGAAAATGTTCTTCCTGAAGAGCCTGTGAGAAATCTGACAGTTCTTCCTGAACCTCATCCTGATGAGATTTGAAGTCTTGTTAAGAATGAAGGGTTGTAGGAAAAAAAGTTGATTGTGATGATAAATGTTTATCCCTTTTAGCCTCCTATATTCTGGAGCAGCTAGAAGGAAAAATCTGAGATGATGGTATGATAGCCCATGACAAACTGATCTGTCCTGTAACTCTACTTGTTAAAGAGTGCTTTGAAAACTATTGCTTTTTTCATTCTTTGCTTTGTATGTATGTTATATTATACAATAAAAAAAAGTTAGAAAAGAAAAAGAATGAAGGGTTTTGGGAACAAGAGAGTTGGGGTCCTTAAGAGTGTATTAGGCAACCAATACACAAAGCCCAAATTTACTAAAATATTTTCTGAAATGATTGTTGAAGAAGCTTCCATGAAGATAGAAGCAGATTAACAAGGTGTAGTTACCTCCAAATGTAAGTAAAGTAGGAAAAGTTCCAGTAGAGTACCAGACACCTGTTATTTTCCAGCAATTAGTTTTAGATTGTTCATTATTGTTTCAATTTCTGATTCCCTAAAGATGAGCACAACCAGGTGAAAGTCATGGAACTGGTGGATGCTGTATATGGCCCGTACAAACCTTACCAGCTGAAATATGGTGATATGGAAGAGAAACACCTGCTCATCCAGATCAGTGCAGTGCCTTTGGTAAAGTCCTAAGACTGACATGGCGTTTAAGAATGATTCTCTGTTTACCGGGCTCGTGGCCAAATCTAGCAAAGCATTTGGGGTGGGATGCACTGGAGAAGGAGTCAGCTGGGATCAGCTGCAAAATCTGGCTCTACGCAACTTCTTGGGCTCTTGCAATCTCATCTGTGGTAAGATAAGACCATAGAAATGCTACTAAACTTCTATTTAAAATCTACAATAAAGGTCTGGCAATGTGATAGGCTTAAATCTTTGGGGGCTAAGTTGATTATCTTCCCTGGTGTAGCTCATTTTTTATTAAAGCAATCTTTTGTTTAAGGAAGATATGGACACACAAGCTTAGCATTCTGGGACAGTGCTGTAAGGGCAAGTTCACTCTGTGGACACCAAGGGGAATAGAGATCATTTCCATTTCAAATATTTTTTTGTTTTCAAGTTAATTTAAGGTTCTCTAGCATGAGATGAATTGACGCTTAAAAATTGATCTTATGGTAGTTCAAATTTGCAACCTATTGCCATTTTCCCCTTTCCTAGGGATGTACTGAGAAAGTCTGTTCTACTTCAGTTACATTCTTGCCCCTGCACCTTTCAGTAATTCTTTAGGACTGTCTACTATGAAAACTTTGAATCCTAGTGCAAGGGCAAAAGGGAAAGGTGCCATCTTAATAATTGCACAAAAAGAGGAAAGAAATGAAAAATAAAAGGATGAGCTAGACGTCTGATCTTGCTTTTCTGCCAGGAGTTAATTTCTGTGATCTCACTGACAACTGAAAGATTGTCTCTCCCCTTATCAGTTGCTCTAAGAGTGCTCACAGTTTGGGATTGTATTTCGATATTTCTGATGTCCCTATTTAGTGATTTTGTCACAGATGAGAAGGTTGGGTGGTCTCCCCCTATTTTACTGTTTATTCAGATGTTCTGGAGTCTGATGCGGCTTTTGTTTGTCTGTGTTGGCTGAGCAGGAGCATGGGGAAGTAATTGACTGTGTCCAAGAACTGAGCCACTCTGTGAACAAGCTCTTTGGTCTGGCGTCTGCAGCCGTTGACAGATGTGTCAAGTTCACCAATGGCCTGGGGACCTGTGGCCTGCTGACAGCCCTGAAGTCCCTCTTTGCCAAGTAAGGCTGCAGGGAGTGGGTACAGGGTGGGCAACACTGGAGGGCAGCATCTGTCCCAATTAAAAAGGTATGTGTTCTCTGTTTCTACTATGAACCCTGGAGAAACACTTACCCTGGATCCCAAAAGGTCATTCTGAAGGGCATTTGTTGCAGCACTGTTTGTATTGGTGAAACATTTGAAGCAACCTAAATGCCCATCAATTAGGCAATGGTTAAATAAGATTAAGATATATGGTATATTCTTACAAGGAAACCTTGTTTAGTTAAGGTATCAATTAGACCATTGCATATCAACATGGATAGATTGTAAAAACATGTTGAGTGAAAAAAAGCAAGTTGCAGAAGAATGTGTAAAGTGTAATACATTATGTAAAAAGAACATTAAAAATGTAGGGTATAACTGTCTATGTAATCTAATGGAATTCACACACACGTACCACCAAAAAACATACTCCTGGAACTCATAAGTGTGTTTAGCAAGGCTGCAGGATACAAGATTAATATACAAAAATCAATTGTAACTTTATATACTAGTGTATTAGTTTGCTAAATGCTGCCAGAATGCAATATACTAGAAATGGAGAGGCTTTTATAAAGGGAATTTATTAAGTTACAACATACAATCATATGGTCTTTGAATAAAGAACATTTTCTTTCTTAAAAAAAAAAATTAGGGTATATTTTTAGTAGCATGGTTCAGCAAACTTGTTTTGCAAAGGGCCAGATAGTAAATGTCTTAGGCTTTGTGAGTTACCAGGTCTCTGCTGCAACTCTTCAACTCTGGTTTTGTAGCATAAAAGCAGTCACAGACAATATATAAGCAAATGGGTGTGGCTGTATTCCAGTAAAACTTTATTTATAAAATAAAAAACAAAACCAGGAGTATCCCAACCCTGTTCTACCTCTTTTAAAATACTTTAAAATGCATTATCTATCCCTACAGAACACGGTTGACAAGCTACATATAGCTCACAAGCCAAATCTGGTCTGTCACCTGTTTTGGTAAATAAAGTTTTATTAGAACACAGACACACCCATTTATTTATCTATTGTCTGACTCCTTTTGTACTAGGAAGGCAGAATTAAGCCGTTGCAACAGAGACATTATGACTCACAAAAGTTGTAGCATTTACTGTTTAGTCCTTTAACAGAGTTTGCTGAACCCTAATGTGGAAGATTAGACAACAAAAAAAGACATTGGTTATCTGGGGAAATGAAGAAGGAATGGATTTGGAGATGATGATCTTGAGGATTTAACTTTATTTGTTATTTTCTAACTTTTTAAAAAAGAAGTATAAATTTATGTATTTTTTGTGTAATTAAAAATTTTAAATAAGAAAGCAATATAAACATTATGCTAAATGAAAGAAGCCAGTCACAAAAAATCCCATATTTCATAATTCCATTTATATGAAATGTCTAGAATAGGGAAATATATAGAGGTAGAACATAAATTTGTGGTTGCCTAGGGCTGGGACAGTAGGTGCTGGAGAGAAATAGGGTTTGACTGCTAAAGGATATGGGTTTCTTTTTGTGTTGCTAAAATGTTCTAAAATTGATTGTGGTGATGATTGCACAATTCTGTGAATATACTAAAAAACATAGAATTGTGCAATTTGAATGGGCAAATTGTATGTTTGTGAATTACATCGCAATAAAGCTTGTTAACAAAAAAAGTGAAATAAGGAGAAACTAAAAGTATATTTGGTCAGAAAAAAGAAAGAAAGATAGATTCTTTGACCTGTGCTGTTGTGGTGTTAAGGGCCCTCAGGAAGTCATATGTTCCAGCCTTAGCTTATAGATAAATACATTCTTACGCTCTCCAAGATCCTTCACTTGGTAACTTGTTCTGAAATGAAGTTGCCCTGAGTTTCAAGAAATTCCTTTTATTGAAAAGAATGCTGTTTTGCTGTGGTAAGTTTAAAGAGTTCTTGTCATTCCAGAATTATTGAGGCTGCCACTGTGGGCTCTTAGGGTCAATGGGCCCTTGGACCCAGTGCTCTCAGGCACTGATGGGCAGCAGGCACCTCTCAGGGGTAGAGGCAGGGGCAGGCATGAAGGGCTGCTGAAGACCTGTGCCCTGCTCACAGCCAGAGCTATAACCACATGGGCCCAGATGTGTCCCCATAGAAAGAGGAGCCATCAACGGGCTTTGTAGATAGAAAGGTTTTTTTCCCTTGAGGCCTAAAATTTTTATTATAAAATAACAGCAGTGTTTTTAGAAATTTTTAAAAATACACGAAGAAAAATGAGAGTCTCCTTCCCTGCTTGCCCACCCTTAGTCCCTTAGTAGTAACCAATTTTGAGCATTTCTGCTTTTCGTCTTCTAATGCCTCTCTACAAACCTGAAAGAAGAATTTTTGGTTATCAACTTTTAAATATTGTTTCTTGAGTCTCCACTATGAAAGGTGAGGAGCTGGGCCTTATGATCCTAACTCTTGTTAGTTGTATTTTTACTTTGGTTTTCTGTTGGTTATTTTGATTATTTCATTTTTAAAAATAATACACATTCACATTAAAAATTCAAACTGTAGAGAGGGATTATGGGAAGATGATGGAGTAGGAAGTTCCAGGGATCAGTCTCTCTACCAGAGCAGCTATTAAGCAAGTAGGAACTGTCTGAACCAACGATTTTGAAACTCTGGAGTCCAGTAAAACATTTTGTAGCATCCAGGGCAAAGTGGGAGGAGGGGGCTGTTAAAGACTAATAAATTGATCTCTGTGCAGTGTTTTTCAGTGCCTATTCCCAACTCTCGTGCCAGGCCATGGTGGGGTCTGGCCCCTGGCATAGTTTGCTGATGCCAAAAAGAGACATAAGAACCCACTTCCCTATCATCTGGTATATCGGGGCAAGAGCTGATGGCTGGTCATTGCTTTTGATTAATGACTTCAGATCACTGGGGGCCCAGCCCTGAGGTCAGCCATATTTCCAACCACCCTGGACAAAGGTGGTAGAGGAGGTTTAAAGACAGAATATTTCCTCAGAAGACAGTTGAAGGACTGCATTTGCTGGGTTGGTCAAGAAAGCACAGCTTTCGGGAGCTGTGGAAGAAGTACCTGTGCCCTTTCTGGCCTTCCTTTGTGCCCTCTCGAGGGCAATTTGGAGGTGAGGTACTTCCTTTGTGGGTCCCTGGCCTTGTTCCAGTTTGGGAAAGACTGACTTGAGAAATTCTTCTCTGGTGTGCCCTCTCCTAGAATTTGCCTTCTGGGCAAAAGCAGCTTGACACAAACAAAGTAGTGCATGAAAAAACTGAGGCAGACAGCCTGGGGCAAAGGCTTGCCAGCTTTAAGTCTGGCAGTGGAATGCTCAGGAGAGGGAGAAGGTCTGTCTCCTGGGAGGTAAAGGAGGTAAACAGGGGATCTCCTAAGCCACTAGCAAGCCAAAGCAAGGACAAGACAAAGGCCTAGGAAAGGCAGGGAGAACCCTGCACTTTGCATTCACCTTGGGCAGACCTTCCTTATAGGAGGGTTGACATTCACGAAAATCTCTGGTTATAAACTCAAGAAAAAGAAATCTCAGGGAATAAATACCAGAGTTAACGTTTTAGAACATTAAAATGTATAGTGTGCAACAAAAGATTATAAAGACAAACAGGAAATGATGGGCTAATGTAAAAGGAAGAGGATAAAAATATAGAAAATACCAATGAAGAGGAACATACTATAGACATATTGGGCAAAGACTTTAAACAAAATGTTCTTTAGTATGCTCAAGGAGATGAAGGAAAATTCAGAAAAAGAAGCAAAGTATATCATGAAAGCAATGAATTAACAATAGGAAAATCTCAATAAAGAGATAGAAATTTTAAAAAGGAGCTAACAAAACTACTAGAGGTGAAGACCACAATAACTGACATGAAAAGTACCCAGGAAGGTCCCAGCAGTGGATTGTAGCTGGCCAAAGAAAGAATCAATGAGTTTGAAGACAAGACAGTTGAGATTTATCAGGTTGAGAAGCAGAAAGAAAAAATAATTATAAAAAGCAGAAATACCTCACTGACCTCTGAGACACCATCAAGCGTACCACTATGCACATTAGAGGAGTCCCAGAAGGGGTAAAAAGAGAGAAAGAGCCAGAAGGAATATTCAAAGAAATAATGACAGAAACTGCCAAAACTTGGCAAAAGACATGACAATACATATCCAAGAAGCCCAGAGAACACCAAGCAGGATAAACCTTGAAGAAAAATATGCCCTATCATATATTAATCAAATCGTCAAATGCAAAGGACAAGGAGATAGTTCTGCGAGCTGCAATAGAGAAGTTCCCAGTTGTAAATATCTGTATGAAAAAATTGTAATCAGTACTTTTCATAAGCCATATATTTGATGCAGTGTCTATGTAGATGCCATTTCTGATAAAATTCCATCCAAACATAGTGTACCAAATTTATGAGAATTAAGTAACAAGGTATTTAAAATTCAAACTATACAAAAGAATAAATGGCAAAGCCAACTCACTTCTTTAGGAGGGAAGAATTTGAAGTTATCAAAACAGCTGGGATGCTTATAAAATTAGGGGAATTAAGGTGTAGAAGCTAACATTAGCAGGGTTCAAATGGGATATGATTCACTAGTGAGAAGTGAAGGGCTTTAAGGAAGGCGGGGGGGGAGGATGGAGCAGGCAGGGGAGGTGGGAGTAAATTGGTGTAACTTAACTCAGCTGGAATTGTAGACTATAGCAGCTAAGGAGGTGGTTATAGAATTAAGGGCTTTTGGGCTACAGTAGAACATAGGTTTTGGAGCCGAACCAACCCAGGGCTCAAATTTTGGCTCTGATACTTCCTAGTGGGAACCTTGGGCAGGCCAGTGCTTCTCTATTTAGAAGCCTGGTAATAACATCTTCTTTCTATAATGATTGTGAGTCCTTAATGAAAACATATAATTAAAGCTCCTGACACAGTGACTCTCACATAGTTGGCCCTTGGGCATGTTTTTAGTGAGAGAGAATTGGACGGCACTGGGATAAAGTTGATGAGATAAAGGCTACCTTTCTTGAGAGATTTCATGATGAGCCCATTTAGAATTCTGGATTGGAGGATTATGAAATATAAAAAGCATTTGCATATAGCTATTCTTGAACTGTGGCTCAGCAGAACTCTCACTTTCCAAATGATCTGTTGTCTCTTCGCCATCTTGGGGAGCTCCACCACAGGAACCTTTGCAATGCATGAGGACTCTTGGGTGG
>PVIY010053469.1:0-14668 GCA_004026745.1 Myrmecophaga tridactyla | reverse complement strand
AACCTTCTCGACCAAAGGGGGAAGAGTGAAATGAGACAAAGTGTCAATGGCTGAGAGATTCCAAACAGAGTCGAGAGGTTATCCTGGAGGTTATTCTTACGCATTAAGTAGATATCACCTTGTTGTTCAAGATGTAGCAGAGAGGCTGGAGGGAACTGCCTGAAAATGTAGAGCTGTGTTCCAGTAGCCATGTTTCTTGATGATGATTGAACAATGATATAGTTTTCACAATGAGACTCTGTGAATGTGAAAACCTTGTGTCTGATGCTCCTTTTATCTACTGTATCAATAGAAGAGTAGAACATATGGAATAAAAAGAAATAATAGGGGGAATAAATGTTAAAATAAATTTAGTTTGAAATGCTAGTGGTAAATGAAAGCGAGGGGTATGGGGTATGGTATGTATTATCTTTTTTTTCCCTCTGTTATCGTTTTATTTCTTTTTCTGTTGTCTTTTTATTTCTTTTTCTAAATCGATGCAAATGTTCTAAGAAATGATGAACATGCAACTATGTGATGATATTAAGAATTACTGATTGTATATGTAGAATGGAATGATATCTTAATGTTCTGTTTGCTGTTAATTTTTTTAATTAATAAAAAATTTTTAAAAATTGAAAAAAAAATTACACATGTAATTAAATTTTTAGCTTCAGATTTTAAAAAAACTAAAAAAAGGTTTTAGTATCCCGAGTGGTCATATCCAATGTGAGAAAACAGTTTACCAAGGAATCAAATATTACAATTCCCTAGCTAGTATTTTTAGACTAGCTTGAAGTATGAGATGTTCATTTACAAGTACAAAGGTATACAAGATCTGCAGATGCTCCTTTTCAGAGACAGAACTTTCAAAGACATAGTAGTTACTATTTTTTTTTAAATAGTTTTAGTGTAAATAGTTCACACAACTTACCTCTCTAACATCCACCATCCACCCTCCATCAACAAACAACAAGACATTATACATTTTCTCTTTCACATCAGCAGTTAGGGCATCCAAATGCCCTTTCCAAATACCATAATCCATCTGCAAAACAAAACAAAATAAAAATAATGCAGACATATAATGGAACAAAAACCAAAAAAATAACGTAATTTGTAAAGTATAGATGGGAATATATATGGAAAATCATTCTAAAGAATTGGCATTTCAGTCAGTCAAATATAAAAATAAATAGCAACAGATTACAGTTAAATAAAGTGCTAACATGTTAACTTTGTAAATGAACCGTAATATCACCTGAAAATATTTCCCTTGTTTGGTTAATTACCTATAGAAAAGTAAACAAACAGATGTCTTTTTTCAAAGTAGAACATTAACAAGGAAATCAACAGTTATAATAGGAATATAGATGCTGAAGAAATGATCTCTTTAAATATAAAACATATTTTTAAGATGCAATTGATACATCTCATATCCATGTTCACCTTACTTCGTATTTCTTTTCTTTGTGTTCATGAGCCACTTTCTCTGTAAAAGTTGCTTGAGGTATCAGGGTAGGCTTTTGTGGAGCTGAATTCATATGCTTAAACCAGTCATTGAAGGTTTCATGGGCTTCCTAAAATTTAAAATTAAAAAAAAAACACTCACAAAAAGAAGTTTTCACAGGTTTAACAAAGCTTTTACAACAGTCTTGCAGTATCAAGAAATAAAACTGTTCAATATATATTTTTAGGCAAAAGAAAAAAAATGAGAATAAATATTTTGGCAAGTGATGAACCCCCACCAGGTATATATCCTGTTTTCTGGCATTTGCTCCTATCTCAGCCCCTTGAAGACATACCTACCACTCTGCATACCTTTTTACTTGTCTGTCTTCTTGACTAGCCTATTTGCTTCTAGAGGGCAAAGTTAGATGAAGCCTTCATACTGAACCCACAGTAATAATTTAATTACTTGAATGAATTCTCAATGGGCATGTAGTTGTTTTAGTTGTAACAAATCTAAAATATGCTGCTTTTCTCAGTTAATGCCCAAAGCAGAAATATTAAAGTTGAGACAAGCATTCAAAGAATCTTAAGAAAACATAAATTCCAGAAAAAAAAACAATCTACCACGTGAAATTGTTCTGGTTTGATTAACACAGATTAGAGGAGCATGCTAAAGAACACAGGTGATGATTTCAATTCCCTTACGGACCAGGGAGTAGTACTAAAGTCACAAAGGAAATGAGATCAAGAGTCAGTCACCACTACTAGAGCAACAGTTTAAAGTCTGAGAATGAGTTAGAAAAATCTTCAAAAGAAAGGCACATCTGTAGTTTTCTTTATATTCTCACCAAATAAGCTCTAATGCACAAATGTTCTCTGATAGCATTATCATCTTCGGCAGGAAGTGGACTGTCCATTCCTTGTTCCTCCCACTGATTATAAATTTCAGCTATCGAATCTTGAGGAATTTTCACAAATACTTCTTTTGCAGCTTCGTGCTTTTTTGATGCTGTGAAACAAAGATATACAATTCAAAAACATATATGGATTCAGTGCAGTGCTTTCTAAATGTGTCAAGGCACTGGTGTGACACTGTGACAGCACACTCTAACCATTTCAGATCCCAGGGTACACTTGTTAAAAGTATAATCTGGTGATCTTTCTACCTAATGGCCTGGGGCTTTTCTTTATCTTCACGTGATGGTAACACCAAAGGATATTTAAATACAGTTAACTTTACATACTGTCATGTCTTAAAAAGAGCAGTTACATTTTTCAAAGTCTGATAGCCTTGAGATTATACTCAAAATTGACTAGCAGAATGAAAATTCACCGTTAAAACAGTTTTGTTTCATTATACCAGGTATGACATGTAGGAGTAGCTAATTGGGACTTTAATACTAGTGGAAGGATTAAAAAAACACAAAAAACAAAACTCAAAAGTATATAGATTAACATAAAATTTTAAAAACAAAATAAAAATATAGCATACCCAAGAATTTTCTCATTATTGCATTGCCTTGTTTTAGTGCTTCTGCCCTCTGTGCTGGATCAAATACCAACCAGTCAATTACATCAATCTTTAAGCGGTCCTCCTATTCATTTAAGGGGAAAAAAAGAAAAACATTTTTGTTTTCTAAGATGTTCTGCAAATTAGTAAAATTAAGTGATGCCTGCACGTCTAGTGAATATCGTTTTCTCTCAAAATATACAAAATGATGAAAGAATCTAACTTGTCTTAGGTATTTTCATATTTTAATAGTTCTCTATTATACTACAGGAAAAAACTTATAGTCTGTGAATATGGGATCATATATTCTACGTCCCACCAATTTAAACATGTGATTTCTTTAAATGCTACTTCAAACTTACTTTCTTTCCTGGACCTAACTTCCTAAAAAATATATTTTTTTTACATGGGCAGGCACTGGGAATTGAACCTGGCTGTCCAGCTTAGCAGGCGAGTATTCTGCCACTGAACCACCATCGCACTGCCCTAAATTTCTTTTTAAAATAGGAATAAGCAAGCGATCTAAGAGTTAGTGATTTATCAAGTAGTTAGAACAATCTGATGAGCAAAAATCCAATGGTCAGATTTTTTTCTATTAAAGAAACGTCCTTCAAGATAATACTACAATAAGTAATCCCTTAGTTAAGACTTCAAATTTGCTGCTAATTTTTATATCCAAAGGGTTTTGGCTGACAAAAATTCTTAAGGGAAAAAAAAGGAAAGAAATCAACATATTTTAAGGTAGAAGTAAATTAATTCACCAGGGAACAACTATACGAAAGATAACTTGGGGCTCTACAACAGCCCCCACCCCCACCCCCACCCCATATTACCTCAGTAGTGCCAGTATCTAGGGCTGGAGCCAGGTCATGGTGACTAAATTCACCATCATCTTTCTTTCGAATATTTTCAACTACAGTTTTTGTTATTGTTGCAACATCCAAATCTAAAGAATTTTTTGAAGAGACAAAAAACAAATTAATTTTTTACACTAATCTCTAAATAGTCACAATAATTTGGTAAATTTGGAATAACAATTCTTTAAATTAGCAGATATTTTACATAACTTACCGTATAACTTTGCTATTCCTAAAACAGAATTGTACTGAAAATTTTATTCTTTTTTTTCTTTTCACGAGAAAAAAATAACATTTAAGATACAAGGGCAAATGTCACTAAAATCAAAATTATAATTAACCTAGAAAGCCCAAAAGATGAAGTTCTCAACCATTTTTACCTGCTTCTTTAGCCAATTCCAGGCAATGGTGGCGCTGTTCAAATTCTGTAACACCTTCCAAAAACAAGGCATACTGGGCAACAGCTAGGTCTTGAGGTAAGTGACAGGTATAAAAAGCTATGAGATTTGTATGTTTCTCACTTATTAAAAGCTGAAAAACAGAAAAAGATCAAAGTATGTCAAAGTATGTCAATAATAAGACAAATTTTAGGATCAAAAAAGTGTTTTTTGAAAAGTTTACTTAAAAAATTCAAATATTTAGACATATAAAATAGAGAGATTCATACAGAAATGGATTTATGCTGCTAAACAGAGTAATTGTAAATTCCAAAAATATATACATAGGATCTCATGGATTATGATGACTATCCTGCCATTGGGCATTAAAAAAGGGTCATTATAATGTGTCTGCATTAAAATACAGAAAGAAGAATCAAGTGTAGATTTTCAAAGTTTACCTGTATGTAGGTCTTTAAAACTTCAACAGAAACTTCTTCCTTCACAGGAAAAAGAAAAGATATAACCCAATAATAAACACAATTTCCTATATGTACCAGCATTATGTCTGATAAAAATTCTGCTACTGATTTAATAATGACCATTGAGTAATAACTATATGCCAGGTTAAGTGCTTATCAAAGTTCATATGTTATCTGATTTGACTTTATTATAACTCACTACAAGTAGTTACTATCATTGTCCACATTTTACAGATGAAGAACTAAGACCTAGAAAGGTTATATTTACCTGGAATTACACAGTTGCTGGAGTAACGTGAACCCAAAGTATCTTACACCAAGTCAAAATTTAAAACTACTGTATTCATCTGCCTTCTATATTAACTCTGACAAAAATGTTATCAAACATTTAGGAAAAAAGAAACAAAAAGAAAAGAACTCACACAGAACTTAATCTGGTGGTTCAGTTAGTGTAGCTGGTTTAGAGTTGGGCATTTACTGTAAATTTATTAAAATTTATGAATTTAAAGAAACACCAGCATTCTCTTCTCATAGTCTGAAAAACTTAAAGGATCACATAAGGTAAGTTATCACCAACCATGTAAGACTATACAAGAAACTTCTGCACCTTTATTACCATTTCTAGAAAACAGTGATGACAAAAGAATGTGTTTTCCTGGCAAAAGATAAACAGCCTCAGTTTTGCAGGGCAGGGTAGATTGTTCATTTTTATTTACTTTGGTCTGTAGTCCCAGAGTGCGGAAAAACAAAATGAGATGAGTCATGAAGCGGAGAAGGTGTCCAGGTAGACTGTTCCTGCCTTTGGAAAGCCATTTGCTAAATTCATCCATCAAACCTACAAGCCATCAAAAGCAAAGATTCAGCAATAGGGATAAAATCAAAAGAAGAGAAATAAACACTACTCAGAACATATTCCACATTCCTATAGTGCTGTTAAGTCACTGTCCCATTAAGAGTCATCATGTTACTCTTATATCTTCTTAGACTCTAGGATAAAATTCAAGTTGATATTTAAAAGATTAAAATATATGGTAATATGCATCATTTTGAAAACATTTCACAAAATTACTGAGAAGACAAGAAATCATACAAAATAAAAATAAAATTATAACATCTTACCATCAATGTCTCCCAGGATAAGGAATTTTTGAACTACATGATAATGTTCTTGATTCTCTTCCAGAACTCTCTGCAAAAATTTTTACATTTCCCATAAATCTTCTAGTGGTCATTCAGTAGTATGTAATAATTGTAAAACTAGAAATAACAAACTTTTGAAGTAGCAAGTATAAAGAAACAATAGGAAATGAAGGGTGTTAAGAAGATGATAATAAAATATGGGAAAGATACTGCTTTTGGAATTTACCAAAACCTTACATATTCAGAACTGGACATCTTTGAAAGTAGAAAACTAAGATACAATAATTTAATCTTTGTGAACTCTCATTAAACTTTTATTACTTATGGTTGTGTACTATTTACCTTAGTACTCCAGGGTAGACCAGAATGGAAGAACACATGTGACCTAAGCAAAATAAACTACAAGAATTCTTTCTAACTGAAGAGCAGCACCTGAAAGCACACTTCAAGTTGTCCTTCTGCATAAGGCACCAAGAAGTAAAAAAGGCATCAAAATGGTGATTAGGCACAGAGCAGAAAAACCATTTACAAGTAAACTGTAGCTTGATTTTTGAAGCAAATAATTCATTTATTTCTTGTTAAATATAGTCTGATTTTTCATTTGGTCCATTGTCTAAATTTTCTTCTGGCATTTATTCTTGTTTTATTCAAACCTTTGCTCCATCTGGAACTGTTTTTTTTTTTTTTTTTTTTTAGTACATGGGATGAAGTAGGGATCCAGCTTTGTTTTCTTCTAGCCAATTATGCTAGCACCATGTATCTCAATAAACCATCCTTTTTCCTCTGAAGTGAAAAGTCACCTCTGTTATCTATTAAGTTCTCATATATACTTTGATCTAATTTGGACTTCTGTATTCCACTGTTCTATATTAAATCCACTCATCTGGGAACATGTCAACTCTATTTATCTTTTAGGTCTTTCAACAAGATTCTATAGTTTTCAAGACAAAAGTCTTGACATCCTCACATTAAGTTTATTCCTAAGTATCTTATAGTTTAGGTCATTCACTTAAATGGGATTTTGGTGGTAGGGGTGGGTGGGGGCAGGGATGGATATCTATCCTTAACTTGTTACAACTAGTAAAGAAAGGCTATGCTTTGTAATTTTGTCTTAAAATCAGCTACTTTAATAAATTCTTATTAATTCTAGTAACTTACAAGTCTTAATTTAATAGATTTACACTTTTATTATATGTAAATGTCCACCCCCCACCCCGCTTCTAAAATTTGTTATCTATTCCTTGGCTTTCTTCTTTTATTTCATTAGCTAGAATCTTCAAAAGAAAATACTGGTAATAAACCCTTGACTGAAAAGTAAATTTCCTTACTATAGAAAGAGCTTCTATACAATAAGAAAAAGATAAAACCCAACAGAACAACAGGTAAAAGATAGAAACAGGAAATTTGCAAATGGTCAATAAACATGAAAACACACTCAGCCTTATGCACAGACAGGGAAATGTGAATAAAAAGCGAACTCATCACATTATCTAATTTAACCTATATGGGCAGTTTGTTCAATCATAATTACACAGAATCTTGAATAGGGAGTAAGATCTTGTTGGTTTATACAGGTTAGTGAGACACATCCCAGAATAATCTGGGCAGAAAATACAAATGTATTTGCAAAGTCCCCTTGGGGAACTTGGGAGAGAGGAGGAAATATTAAATTTCCCCATCTGGGGAATTCCTGATGTTCTCACAAGTGGTGGAGGCAGCCAATTCAATAGGCTGAGCCCTAGATCTTGGGCTTGCCCCTATGAAACTTATTTCATAAGGGCAAAGGAGAAGCTAAGCCTACTTATAATTATGCCTAAGAGTCACCCCCAGAGAACCTCTTTTGTTGCTCAGATGTGGTCCTTTCTCTCTAAGGTAACTTGGCAGGTGAATTCACTGCCCCCAATGTTCCATGTGGGACATTACTACCAAGAAACAAATCTCCCTGGCAATGTGGGACATGACTGCCAGGGATGAGCCAGGACCCAGCATCATGGGATTAAGAGACCTTCTTGATCAAAGGGGGAAAAGAGAAATGAGACAAGAGTTGAGAGCTTGTCCTGGAGGTTATTTTTATACATTATATAGATATCCCTTTTTAGTTTATGGTGTATTGGAGTGGATAGAAGGAAGTACCGGGAATTGTTGAATTATATCTCAGTAGCCTTGATTCTTAAGAAGATTGTATAACTATTTAGCTTTTATAATGTGCCTGTGTGATTGTAAAAACCTGCCTGATGCTCTCTTTATCCAGGGTATGGACAAATAAGTAAAAAAATAAGGACAAAGAATAAATAATAGGGGGGCAAAAGGGGTTAATAAAAATTGAGTAGATTATATACTAGTGGTCAATGAGAGGGAGGGGTAAGGGATTAGGGATGTAGGAGGTTTTTCTTTGGTCTTTTTATTTCTTTTGCTGGAGTGATGCAAATGTTCTACAAATGATCATGACAGTGAATACACAACAACTATGTGATGACATTGTGAGCCACTGATGGTATACTCTGGACCAACTGCATGGTTTGTGAAGCTATCGCAATAAAAAGATCTTTTTAAAAAGTGAGCTAATTTTCCACTTAATCTGCTGGACTGGCAACATATAAAAAACTTGACATTTGAGACTGGTAGAATGCAGGAAAATGGCCACTTTAATAAATTACTTGTGAGTATATGAATTAATTCCTACAAACTGCTATGTGCTCTTTACCCCAGGAACCCTACTTTCAGAAAACTTATCCTAAAGAAACAGAAGGACTAGTAGATAAGCATGTATTTTTATAAGGATGCTTCTTACAGCAATAAGAACCTAAATATCACAAAATTGGAATGATTTTTTAAATTGTACGTCATTCAGAATATTATAGTACCTATTAAAAACGGTAAGCTATGTTAACTCTATAATCACTAATTTGAAGAGATAATCAGTAAATGAAAAAAGAAATCAAGTTGTAAAGTAATACATGAAAAACAATAACAAAATGCAAAATCCTATATTGGAGCATCTACATTTTTTACACATATTTGTAAGAACATAGAGAAACATATGGGAGAATAGGTGGAAAAATATCTATGAGTATGTTTTATCACCTCAGGGGAATAAGAATGACTATTATAAAAGGTTTTACTTATTCACGTTTGGATTATTTTGTTACAAGTACCTAAAGTACTTATTTTTAAATTTTTAAGAGATATTACTGTAAAAAAATACTACATTAGTTTGGAATCTAGGGAAAGAAATTCTTGTTAATTTTCATTTATGTATTTTAAATCTTCAAAAGAAAAATAATAAATTAGTTTACATGCATATCATATATTTACAAAACAACTCCAGAAATGTATCATTTAAATATGCATTTAACATAAAGTTACATTTCTTCTTTTAAAATAATGTCTTTTATTTGGATTACAGGCAAGGAAAAGAAGGGAGAGAAGTATAGTGCATAATATTGTAACATTTATTGTTTCCCAATCCAGATATCCTAAAATGTAAATATTTACCTTTTTATCAGTAGCTTGAAGCTCTTCAAAAACCTTTTCTAAGGTCCAACTTCAAAAGAAAGAACAGAAAAAAGAATATTAATAACATGAGCAAGGACTAAAATATAAATAAACCTTCAAAGAGAACACTACAAATCACCATGACTAAATAAAACAAACCAATAAACTCACTTTGCTTCCAGATATTCTCTAGGGAGTTCTTCAGTTTCCTCCAGTGTCATTACTGATGTCCTTATCTCCTGTTCCACCAGACTGTCCACCATGACCCGGAAGTAGGCCCATACTGTGTCTTCCCAGGTATCACAGACAGGAAGAAGCTTTATTCCCATTCCAAAACAAACACATATACATATTCAACAAAAAAGAAAAGAAAAACAGTTAGGAACTAAAAAGTCATTACACTGACATAAAACATTGTGGATTTCTAATTATACAAACTTATACAAACTGATAATTTCAGTTCAGCTCAGTTCAATTTCAAACCTATAAGTCTGACTTTAGTAATAAGATATGAATATATGGGATACATCAAATTAAGCAGCATAATCACTATTTTGTTTCACAATTATGTCTATCATTGCTAGTTGTAAAACTAACTTTTAGGATTAATTATATATGATTATTAGAATACTTTTTAGAGTACCTAATTTGTCCATTGGAAAAAAAGGAATTATTAATATAGCTTACATACCTGTTTGAGATTCCCACTTAAAGCTGCATAAATTGCTCTCTCATATCTATTAAAAAGCTCCTGAAATACAAAATAAATTTTAAGTATTATTTTTTCTTAGTATGTCAGTTTTCCTTATAATCATCTGGAATTTTGTAATCTTTTCTAACCTGAATTTATTCATTCGATAGTTCCTAACTTTAGCGAAAGATCTAGTGGGGTTATAAAAAGGACCTCTTTATTTGATGAAATAATTAATACTACAATATTCATGAAAAAGTCAAACATCTGTATTTCAAATATAAGGTGACAGCAGGCCCAACTCTAAGATGCTTTAATTATTTAAAATGGTCAAATATTATTTCAAAAAGAATCTGTAAAGGTGTTTTCTCCTTGAAAGTTTCATTGATGATGACAATGACCTAAGTACAACATTAAAACAAAGTACTTGAAACCTGTCATGTGTAAGTTTATAGCAAATTCTTAAGTAGAATTAATTATTAAATTAGCCTTTTTAACTCCTGGATTTTTATTAATGGCATTTCCAGTTTTCTTGCCACCCAAAAAGAGACTTCGGAGACATAACCGAGTCCTCCTCTGCCTTCTATATCTAATCTCTGGTCCTGACCATTCCTGTCTGCTTCTTTTCCAATCCCATTAATACTATCCAGGAACAGACCCTTATTTATTAGTATCTGAGTATTTCTGACAGGTTTCTAATTAGTTTCTCAGTCTTTAGTCCATTCAATTTTAAGCCTATTGTCTCTTGTTGGGTTAATCTTCTTAAAAGAATGATGCCATGGGCCCTTTACGTTTTGATGGTTCACCATTACTAAATACTGGATAAAGTTTTAATTACTCTAAGCAGCATTTGAGGACCATCACTGCCTATTCCCAATTTCAGTTAGTTTTGCTGTAACTCATATTTGAAAGTGTAAATTATTTCCAAAGTGACTGATATACAGGGACCAATGTAAGCATAATGCATATTTCCCATTTGCTTGTGTGTGAGAATCCACAAAAATCACAGAATTGTACCCAGCTGAATGACTAAAGCAAGCCACTTAGAAATTAGAGTAAAAAGTCAGTATCAGAAAATATTTTAGTGTTTCTTACATCTTCTGCCAATCTCCAACAACTTATTTTCCAAATGCATCTATATGGATTTCCTTCAACAGGTTCTAATTCTGTTCCTATAAAACAGTAAAAGAAATAAAACACATAGATATTTTTAAATGAGATCTCCTTATCTCAAACAGTTCTGAAAAGATAAGCTATACTTCACAAAGATTGGTGTTCTAGTTTGCCAGCTGCCGGAATGCAATATACCAGAAATGGAATGGCATTTAAAAAGGGGAATTTAGTAAGTTGCTAGTTTACAGTTCTAAGGCTGAGAAAATGTCCCAATTAAAACAAGTCTATAGAAATGTCCAATCAAAGGTATCCATCCAGGGAAAGATACCTTGGGTCAAGAAGGCCAATAAAGTTCAGGGCTGCTCTCTAGTGAGAAGGCACATGGTGAACACAGTCACAGTTTCTCTCTTGGCTGGAAGAGCGCATGGTGAACACGGTCAGGGCTCCTCTCTCATCTGGAAGGGCACATGGCAAACATGGCGTCATCTGCTAGCTTCTTCTCCTAACTTCCTGTTTCATGAAGCTCCCTGGGAGGCATTTTTTCTTCTTCATCTCCAAAGCGCTGGCTGATGGACTCTCTGCTTCATGGTGCTGCACCATTCTCTGCTCTCTCTGAATCTCTTAATCTTCAAAATGTTTCCTCTTTTATAGGACTCCAGTAAACCAATCAAGACCGACCCAAATGGGTGGAGACATGTCATCACCTAATCAGCTTAACAACCACCCTTGATTAAATCACATCTCCAGGGAGATGATCTGATTACAGTTTCAAACATACAGTATTGAACAGGGATTATTCTGCCTTGATGGATTTAGATAAAACCATGGCTTTTCTAGGAGACATATATCCTTTCAAACCAGCACAATTGGCATTTAGACCTGAAAACTTTGTATTCCCAACTCTCAGAATAAAATCTACTAACATACCTCCATTAACATTAGGGTCATGATACAGTTTCCAGCCTTCAAGTGTTGCAGCTCTCCATGCTTGACCACAACGTTTACAGAGTCGCTGTGCCTTTTTAAACAAGAAAGAATGGTTAGTCAAATAACCGGGGCACTACTGGAAAACTACTTTGCCTTATATTAATTAAAGTATAACCAAATACATATAAACATATATAACAGGATTAGATAAATTATGGTACATGAATTACAAAGAATGAGAAAGGCAACTAGCAACTGCATTTTTAAAAACATAAGTAGCTTTATTCACACACTATACAATCCATCCAAAGTGTACAATCAATGATTCTTGGTATAATTACATAGTAATGTATTCACCACCACAATCAATATAAGAACATTCTCATTTACACAGAAAAAAACAAAAAAGGTTAGAAAATCTAGTCAGAAGATCAATAAGTACAGAACTTGAAAGAAACACCTAACCAACTAGGCCTGATGGACATATAACACTGAACTCAAGGGAAAAAGGATACACATTCAAATACACATGGATCGCTGTCTAGGATAGACCATAATTTGGTCACAAAACAAGTCTCAAAAAATTAAAAAATACTGAAATCATACAACAGATATTCTCTTATCCAATGGAATGAAGATAGAAATCAATAACAGAGGGAGAAGTAGAAAATTAATAAATATGTGGAATTAAACAACATACTCTTAAACAACCAAAGGGTTAAAGAGGAAATCACAAGTGAAAGGAGGAAATATCTTGAGGCAATTAAAAATAGAATTACAACATACCTAAACTTACGGGATGCAGTGAAGGCAGTGCTGAGGGGGAAATTTAAACCTCTAAATGTTTACATTAAAATAGAAGGCCCGCCTTCTATGTGGGAGACCCGGTTCGATTCCCAGACCATGCACCACCACCCCGCCCCAAAAAATAGAAGGATGTCATATCAGAGGCCTAACCTCAACTAGAAGAACAAGAAAAAGAAGACCAGACTAGACCAAAAGCAAGCAGAAGGAAGGAAATAACAAAGATGAGAGCAGAGATAAATGAACTAGAAACTAAAAAAAAGAAAAAAAAAATTAGGGAATTAACAAACACAAAAGTCAATTATTTAAAATTTCAACAAAATTCCTTTATTTAGACTGACAGAAAGAGAGGATACAAATAATGAAGATCAGAAATGAGAAGGAGGACATTATTACAAACTCTGCTGAAATGAAAAGGACTATAAAACGACATTATGGGGCACTTCCGGGTCAAGATGGCGGCTTAACAACGTGCGCGTTTTAGTTCGTCCTCCAGAACAACTACTAAATAACCAAAAACAGTACAGAACAGCTCCTGGGGCCACATCAGTGACCAGACACACAGCGTACCCCAGTCTGGACCAGCTGGACCGGCTGCGAGCACCCCCCAGAAACCTGAGTTCCCAAAGCTGTGGCGGCCAGCACCCCTCCCCCACAGGCCGCTTCCCAGAGGGAAAGGAAAGGACTTTACCAGCAGCAGGGACTGGGCACAATCAAACGCCAATTGTGGAACTAATTAACAAATTCTGACTACTAAAATTAGGCCCCCAGCTTAGGTGAACCTGATCAAAGCGGAGGTTGCTCATTTTTGTGCCGGCGCCAAGGGGGCAGGACTGACAGAAAAAGGAGGGGAAAAAAGAAGGAAACAGAGGTTTTTGTGGCTCTGTATCTACAAAGGCTTGACTGCCTCTGGATACAGCGGGCAGGACTTCTCAGGCTGCAACTGCCCCAGGCATAGGCAGAAGTGAGCTCCTTTGGGGGCTTATCTGGATGGAGCCTGTGCCTTCCCCAGGGGAGGGGTGAAGCCCCACCCAGGTGGAATCCCTCCATCAAGGAATTCAGACACCAGGGCTTGGTAATTTGAAGCCATTAAAACCAGCCTACAACCTCTCCTCTGTCTCCACCACAACCCCAGCAGGGAGAGTCTGCCAAAGTTAAAGGTACCGCATCATCTTATGCTGGTGGGACCTGCAGGCAGACAAGCACCACATACTGGGCAGGATAAGAAAAACAGAGTCCAGAGACTTCACAGGAAAGTCTTTCAACCTGCTGGGTCTCACCCTCAGGGAAAACCAATGCAGGTGACTCTTTCCTCCTGATAGGAGGCCAGTTTGGTCTGGGAAAATCTGGCTGGGGTTTATAATATCTAACTAGACCCTCCTAAATGTGTGTGGGGGAAAGGCACCACACAAGCAGGGCAAGAAACAAGAAAACAAGAACTGAAAAATTCTCCTCTGTTAAACAAAACTTAAGCTAAAGGTCCAGATTAAGCTGAATGAATGTCAAAGAACAGATAGACAACAAATTCATCCAGCAAGAAAACCCTAGATAAAAGAACTGAAAGCAATCTCCAGAATAAACTCATTAAGGTAATTAAATGCCTAGACGCCAGCAAAAAATAACAAATCACACTAGGAAAATGGAAGATATGGCTCAGTCAAAGGAACAAACCAACAATTCAAATGACATACAGGAGCTGAAACAATTAATTCAGAATGTACGAACAGACATGGAAAACCTCATCAAAAACCAAATCAATGAATTGAGGGAGGATATAAAGAAGGCAAGGAAAGAACAAAAAGAAGAAACTGAAAGTCTGAAAAAACAAATCACAGAACTTA
>PVIY010053468.1:0-14614 GCA_004026745.1 Myrmecophaga tridactyla | reverse complement strand
ACCATAAGTACTTGGAATCTCAGGTAGGACATGAGATTTTGTTGGTTTGTCCAGGGTGATGCCCCGATGAATCCCAGAGTGATTCGATCAGTGAGTGGAAAAGTATTTACAAAGTCCCTTTTGGGGAATGGTGAGAACAGGGGAAAATTCAACTTCCCCAAGTTGAATTCTTGATATTCTTACAAGCAGTGTGGACAACCAAAGCTACAGGCTGAGCCCCAGTCTTGGGGTTTGTTCATATGAAACTTAACCCCACAAAGGATAGGTCAAGTCTACTTAAAAATTAGGCCTAAGAGTCACCCCCAAGAGAGCCTCTTTTGTTGCTCAGATGTGGCCTCTTTCTCTCCAGCCAATACAACAAACAATCTCACCACCCTCCCCCTGTCTACCTGGGACATGACTCCCAGGGGTGTGGACCTTCCTGGCAACATGGGACAGAAATCCTAGAATGAGCTGAGACTCAGCATCAAGGGATTGAGAAAAACCCTAGAATGAGCTGAGACTCAGCATCAAGGGACTGAGAAAACCTTTTCGACCAAAAGGGGGAAGAGTGAAATGAGACAAAGTGTCAATGGCTGAGAGATTCCAAACAGAGTCGAGAGGTTATCCTGGAGGTTATTCTTTACGCATTAAGTAGGTATAACCTTGTTATTCAAGATGTAATGGAGAGGCTGCAGGGAACTGCCTGAAAACGTAGAGCTGTGTTCCAGTAGCAATGTTTCTTGAGGATGATTGAATAATGATATAGCTTTCACAATGCCACTGTGTGATCGTGAAAACCATGTGTCTGATGCTCCTTTTATCTACCTTGTCAACAGATGAGTAGAACAAATGGAATAAAAATAAATAATAGGGGGAACAAATGTTAAAATAAGTTTAGTTTGAAATGCTAATGAAAGTGAGGGGTAAGGGGTATGGTATGTATAATCTTTTTTTTTTCTGTTTTCGTTTCATTTCTTTTTCTGTTGTCTTTGTATTTCTTTTTCTGAATTGATACAAATGTTATAAGAAATGATGAATATGCAACTAAGTGATGATATTGTGAATTACTGATTATATATGTTAATGTTTTAGTTCGTTTATTAAATTTTTTTAATTAATAAATAAATTTATAATTGAATGAGAATCTGTTTCTAAGTTTAATTCAGTAACCCAGGAGCCGACTTCCACTGTAAAACTCCTTACAGGCTTGGAAATGCTAAAATGACACCAATCCTGAAAAACAGGTAATGAGACACACTGATAACGTGAGTCATTACCAAAAGACAGGCTGGGTATATATCGCACATTTCCTGTCGGCTGCTGCTAAGCCTTGCATATTTCAGACTGAAAAGGAATCCTGTGGGGTTTTTACTTATCACTTAGTTGAAAGAGGGATTTTTTTTAGGTCCCTTCATTAAACATAAGGCCTAGGTTTCAAAATGAGTTTTCCTGCATCATCATAAGACTTATTATACTCTAATACTGTTTGACATTGAGCTGCTATGATTGATGGCGCACCAATTCTCTTGGGTAACCAGCAAAGAAAAATCTATTAGAGTGAAACAGCTAATTTTGAAAAACATGGATGATTCCAGAAAGATGTGTTTGGGGATCTGTTAACCAGCCCCAGGCATCAGTAGCAGCACAGACACCTCCCGCAGCAGCATTCTCCAGAGCCCCGGGGCCGTTTGCAAACGATGGATGTATTTGGGAAGTCTGCTTGCAAAGCTGTCTGCTTGTTCCAGACGTGGTCTGGTCTTCACTCTGTTGGCATCTCAGCCCCAGCTCAGTTCTGCAGCTCCCTGGCCACTCACAGACCAAATTCCCACCAAAGCTCTTTATTTTAATATAGCCCAATTTGTCAGTTTTTTTATGACTAGTGCCTTTTGTATCCTGTTGAAGTTTTGTGTGCTGTTTAAGAAACCCAAGGTCGCAAAGTCATTCTCCAATGTTTTCCTCTTAAAGATTTACTGATTTGCTTTTCACATTGACATCTGTGTGTAGGGGATCACGTTTAAGATTGTAAAGGTCTGGATGTCATATATTGAGTACCTACTGCATGCCAGGCTTCCTGCTAGGCAGATTGCTCTGATTAACTCCTGGCAGGGACGCTTGCTCCTGTTTTGCAGATGAGATCATCGAGGCTCAGAGAGGAGGCCTGCTCACTGGGCACTGGCAGCAAAAGCAAGGCCAGTATTTGAACCTAGAGCTGTCTGTGTCCTATTTAGCCCGGATGCTTTCCTAGGACAAGATGCAGGTCAGCTCCAGCGAAGGAGCTCACTGGGCTTTGGCTGACCTGACTCTGCTCCCAGGGCTGCCCTTGAGGAAGGTAGCTTCCTCACCCCTACCTCAAGGGTCCTTAGGGCCACTTAGCGTCTCAGGATTCCAAACGCTGGCGAACAAAAGGCCCGAGACTAGGGCTGATTTGGCTCCAAAGACCAGCTCAGGACTGCAGATCAATCCGGTGGGGAGGGAGAGAAATGCTTATCCCCAAACACCCCATAACATTTTTTGGAATCTGTATTCCAGGAACCACATGCTAGCAAACTCTACTCCGAAATGCCATGATTTGGGATACTGTTAGAAGTCAGTTGAGAGCCTCAGGATTTACCGTGGCAAAGAAGTATCTGTCTTTTCCTAGTCTACTAAGAGTTTTTCTCATCTTACTTACGGAAATGATATATTAATAGATTTCCTGATATTAAATCGTTCTTGCGTTCCTGGAATAAGCCCTGTTATAGGATATTGTTTTTAATATACTGTAAGGTGGCATTTTAGGACTTCATATGAGATCTAAATGGCTATAATCATAAGTTGGCTTGCAGTCTTCTTATTTTTGCGAAATCAGTTGTTAAACATGCCATCTCCTATATTCTGGAATTATCTGTGCCTTGATCGTTTCAGAGAGTTACGTTTGATACTTACTGGATGTGGGACCCTTCGGAGGGAATCCTTTATACTCATTCAATTTACCTTTTGTTGTCTGTTTTTTCAGTCACTTTTGATTATTTATATTTTCCCAGAAAAGTATTGATCAGCAAAATTTCGAAGTTTACAGGCATACATAAAATGCTCTATTTTATTTTTCCCCATGATTCTGGTGGTATGTCTCAGACAGCAGTTCTCATAGTGTGGTCTAGACACTTCTGGAAACCTGGCCAATACTGTTTTCATAATAACACTAAGACAATAATTGCCTTTTTCACTCTCATTCTCTTACAAGTGAACCGTGGAGTTTTCTGGAAGCTGCATGACAACTGCTGATGTCTTTTCCAGAAGGTTAATGAAATGTATACTAGAGTATTCTAGTGTTTATAAATTTCTGTTTTAATTTCTAATAGAGTAAACATAGATCACTATAACCCATGTAATCAAAAGTTCTTTAGGATTCTTGATAACTTCTAAGAATTTAAAGGATTCCTGACACTGAAGAGTTTAACAATTTCTCTTACATGTCTCTAATCTCATGCCTGACTTACTGCTTTCTGTGTTTTTTTTTCTTTGATTATACTTAAAATACATATGTGCACTCTCCTCGATTTGTTTGCTTAATTTTACTATTTTTTCATTTTCTAAATCCTTTTCTGCTTTTGTACTCTCCCCCACATTTTCCCAAAATTTTGCTTTCTTTTCCAACTTCTCATACTTGATTCATATTTTCATTTTCATTCTTTCTTTTTCTATAGTAAAATTATTTAGGACTATAGGTTTATATGTTCGTACAGCTTTGTTAATGTTCTATACATTTTTAGACATATTATTCTCATTTTCAAAATAGTATATATTTATGCAATTTTAATTTCCTGTTATATTTCGGAATGGTACAGGTTTTTGTTAATTTAACTTTTTACTACTGGTTTACAATCATTATATTATGGTCAAAACAGGTGATATGCTTAACTTTTCCTTTGGAGAATCCACCGGAGGTTTTTGGTTCACTGGACCAATTTTGTTTTAATGTTCACTGAGGCTTTGGAAGAATCCAGGGAAGAATTAGCCAGGTGAGAAATGCTAGGAAGGGCATTTGAGGCATAGGGTAGCTCAGGAGTGAAACACAGAAGTGAGAAACAGCATCACTCGTGCAGTGATCTAGAAAGGGTTCACCTTTGCTGGAAGAAAAGAGAACAAGAAGGAAAAGAAATGGCAAGGGTGAAGAGTAATCAAGTAGGGGCCAAGCAGGGCCAGCCACGGAGGGTCTTGGGTGCCTGGAAGAGAGACTGAAGCTTACTCTGTAGATCCGTCATGCTCAAACTTTTGTGTCCATAGAATCACCTGGAAATATTGCTAAATGCAGATTCCTAGGTTCCTTACAAGTTTTTAATCCAAACAGACTGAGTGGGGCCCCGGGACTTTGTATTTTTTAACAAGAATCACCAGGTGGGTGGTTACCTTTGGATAATTCCCACCGTGGGCAGTGGCTCATACAATTTATGTGGCTCCCTTGGAGAATGGGGTTGGGGAGAAGGATTGGGGGGAGGGTCTTTGAGGAGACTGAACCAGGTGAGCTTTAGTTGTAAGCTCTGCAAATCAACTCTGAATGCTACAGGCAGAAAAGTAGTTCATCTAAGGGATGCGTGGCCACTCAATAATTCCCTGGGAAGGTGGCGTGAAGTATCAGACCCTGAGACTACTCACCTAAGGTGAAAGCCAAAAATCATGCCCAAACTGCTGCAGCTTCCACTGTGCCCTGCAGCAGTGTGTGCCACTGGCATCACTGGAGTTGGACCTTCTCTCCACCCTGTGGGAAGGTCCTCTGTAATGTTGTACCTGATGGTGGAGCCCAGTTGTGTCTTAGCTGCAAGACAGGCTGTAAAGTGGGTATCTGGCATTTTCAGCTTCTCTAGTGGGAGGCAAGCTCAGGCTTCCTCCAAGACTCATAAGGCAGAGAACTCTGTCATCAGACATAAAAGGCGATCAGAGGGTGAGTGGCCAGGCTGGGGACTAGAAGATCATTCAGGGGCAGCAATGAGAGCCAAACCAAGGCACTCTTAAAGGAGGGGTGAGGTTTAAGAACTAACTAGAACTGAGTCAGCAGAACTTGATGATTGACTGGACATGTGGTGAAGGGGCCTTCCAGATTTCTAGATTGGGTTTAGCCTCTGTAAAGAAGTTGCTGTAGTGCTCACAAAGCTAGCGAGTGCCCTGATCTGTAGGCACCAAGACCCATGTAATCAAAAATTCTCTCTAGTAGTACAGGAGCATTGATCCTGTTTCCCTCTTTGTCCTGGCTGCAGGGAAGCTCTTGACACATTTTACCCTTAATCACAGCAACCATGTTAATCCCCATTGTTGTCAAATTTTCATTCTTCATTCCTCAATTCTCATTTACCCTTTCAATTCAGAATCTCTTCAGCTTGTTGTTAATGCCCTCTTGCAAGTCCCTCATTTTGTTTGTGGAAAGAGACAGGGCATGACAAGTTTATCAGGCAGTTGAATAAATAACAGCAGCCATGTACCAGATGGCTGTTTCCGAGTGCAGATTAATGTGACTTCAACCTAATTTGTTCTTGAGAATCCTGCCAAAGTCTGAGGCAAATGAGAAGCCCTGGAAAATTAAAAGCAGAGCTGCTAGGGGGCTGTCTCACAGAACCAGCCACCCTCAGTGCCTACTCTCAGGGAGCCCAAAGCCTAGAGAGGGAGACACAGTAATCAACAGAAGATTATAACACAGCTCAGGGCATCCAGAGAGCAGAAAAGTCACACACACACACACACTTACCACTTAGGTCTGGGTGTAAACCACAGCCCTGCTCCTAGCTAACTGTGTGACCTTGGGCAAGTCACTTCCTTTCTCCGAGCCCCAGTTTCTTCATCTTTGAATTAGCAGAAGGTCTCCCTTAGAGAGTTGAAATGGAAATAAAGCACCTGTCACACACTACCTGGGGCATATTAGGTGTTCAACAGTGTCCATTTCTTTCCTTTTAAAACCTGCTGGCTGCCTCTGCCCATATGAATGCCAGTTAGACAAGAGAGCCAGGCTGCAGCAGCAACCCGAATAGCCCAGCACAGATTGCTCATGGAGATTGTGGAGGAACACGCTTAGAATGTCTGAATAAATGCAGCAGATGAGGGCGTGGGTGAGAAGTGGTCAGACATTCAGCAGTACATATGCTATCCTATCGCCTTCCCTGGGGTCAAGAACCACACCAAAGAGGAATTTGTAGGAATGCTTGGAAATATCCTTTACTCCGGGCCTCCCCACTCAGGCTTCCATGGTGGCCAGAGCCGCCGGCCAAGTGTCATGGCCAAACTGGAAAGTTGAAAATCTGTCCCACTATTATTATGACTAACTATGACATATATTGGGTACTTCCATGGCACCAAATCTGTTCCATCATTTTAGCCCTTGGAGAAATCCATGAGGTTGATTTTACAGGTGGAGAAGCCACCACACAGAGGCGCTTATGAGGACATAAAGTTCCCATCAGCTGTAGCAGGACTCGGGGATCCCCGAGCCCCCTGATGACGAAGGGAATATGACTCCGAGGGAGCAGAGCCCCCCAGGTCACCCAGGCAGAGAAGCGCGGCACCCACTGGACGTGACAGTCCCCACATCTCGAGCCAGGTATTCAGGCTCATCCCACCTCTTTGGTACGTGCTTCTCAGACCCCGAAGTCACAAAATTCAAGTGAGCGTGGAGACAAGGAAAGAAGGTGTGTCTTTACAAATAGGGGAGCTGGGTCAAAATCCCATCACCTTTAATATGTCCCAGCGTCGGACCCTGCAGGGCGTTCTGTAGGACTCATTCAAGCACGGTCACTAGTGAGAGGGACTGTCATTATTCCCAGTTGAAAAGTGGGCGAACCACAC
The DNA here is from genome assembly GCA_004026745.1 of Myrmecophaga tridactyla. Classification (NCBI taxonomy): domain Eukaryota; kingdom Metazoa; phylum Chordata; class Mammalia; order Pilosa; family Myrmecophagidae; genus Myrmecophaga; species Myrmecophaga tridactyla. Next base: position 7,822 of record PVIY010053468.1, on the reverse strand, counting down.
TTAGCAAAACGGTACCCATTCAGTGTGGCATTTAGAGAGGCCAGGTGACATCAGAATCCTTCGCCGGAGTTGAGTGAATGGGGAGCTGTGCGGAGGCCAGGAACCTGAGCAGGAGGCCAGGTGAGTTTTTATTGCAGGGAATTCCCAGCCCTTTTTGCAGGAAGGATTTTCCAGAATGTGGGAAAAAAGGAGAGTGGGGATTAGGATAGTTTGCTTCGTACCATATTGCCAACCCACATGGCACCCCAGATGGCTGATTCACCTACCCCAGTGCCCGAATATGCAGCCTCGGCTTGGGGGAGGGACTGCAACCCCCAGGATAGGGAGCAGGTATCTTAGTTATTCTTAGGGTTCTCGAGTCAGTTCCAGGTTCAAATCCTGTCTCCCCCCAGATTGGCTTTGTGACCTTGAGAAAGTCACTTCACCTTCCCATCCTCAGTATCTTCAGCTATTTAGTTGGATTAATAGCACCTACCTCCTAGGGCTGCTAAGATTTGTCAATGTAATTGATCTTTAAAAAAAAAAACTTTTGGTCTCATTGACTTTTTCTATTGCTGTTTTCTAGTTCATTGATTTCTACTTTGATCTTTATTGTTTCCTTTCTCCTGTTTCTCTTGGATTTAGTTTGCTCTTCTTTTTCTTCTTTCTTAGGGCGAAAACCTAGGCTCTTGGACCCTTTCTTTTTTTTTTTCTGATATAGGTATTTAAAGTTATAAATTTTCTAAAAGCATTATTTTAGCTGCATCCCATAAATTTGTGTATGTTGTGGGATTTTTTTTCATTCTGTTCCAAATATTTTAAAACTTTTTGTGATGTTTATCCTTTACTTATAGGTTATTTGGAAGTTTATGGTTTGATTTCCAAATATTTGAGATTTTCCCAGATATCTTTCCATTATTGATCTCTAATTTAATTCCATTGTAGTCAGAGAACATGTTTTGTATGACGTCACTCTTCTTATATTTATTGAGATTTGTTTTATGACCAGTATATTATGGTCTATCCTGGAGAATGTTCCGTGTGCACTGGGGAGAAGAACATGTGTACTGCTGTTGTCGGGTGGAATATTCTATAAGAGTCATTTAGGGGGCGGGCCACGGTGGCCCAGCAGGCAGAGTTCTCGCCCGCCGTGCCAAGGACCCTGGTTCGATTCCCGGAGCCTGCCCCATGCAAAAACAAAAACAGAAAGGTCAATTAGGTCAAGTTGGTTGATGGTGTGGTTCAAGTCTTCTGTATCCTTGCACATTTTCTTTCTGGTTGTTCTGTCAGTTATTCAGATTGGGATATTGAAATCTCCAACTATTATTGTTGAATTTCCTATTTCTCCTTTCAATTCCAACAGTTCGTACTTCATATATTTTAAAGTTTATTGTTAGACTGCATATACATTTATAAATATTATAACCTCCTGATATATTGGCCCTTTTATCATTATGAAATGTCCTTGTCTCTAGTAATATTTCTTGTCTTAAAGTCTATTTTGTCTGATATTAGTATACTCATTCTAGCTCTTTTATAATTACTCTTTCTATGTTTTATCTTCTTCCATCCTTTACTTTCATCCTATTTGTATCTTTGAACCTAAGCTGTGTTTCTTTTAGTCAATGTATAGTTGAGTCTTGCTTTTTTATTCACGCTAACACTCTCTTTTACTGAGGTTACGTATCTGGTCATATTTAATATAATTATTAATATGGGTAGATTTACATCTGCCCTTTTGCTACTTATTTTCTCTTGCCTTTTATCTGCTTTGGTCATCTCTTCCTCCTTTAGTTCCTTATCAGGTGTTAAATAAACATGTTTAGTATCCTATTTCATTATCTTGTTGGTTTTTTGTTATTTTTAAAAAAATTATTTTCTTAAATAATTGCTCTAGGGATTACAATATGCATCGTAACTTACTGGTCTAGTTTGCTAGCTGCTGGAATGCAATATACCAGAAACGGAATGGCTTTTAAAAAGGGGAATTTAATGAGTTGCTAGTTTACAGTTCTAAGGCCGAGAAAATGTCCCAATTAAAACAAGTCTAAAGAAATGCCCAATCAAAGGCATCCAGGGAAAGATACCTTGGTTCAAGAAGGCCGATGAAGTTCAGGGTTTCTCTCTCAAGTGAGAAGGCACATGGCGAATACAGTCAGGGCTTCTCTCTCAGCTGGAAGGGCACATGGTAAACACAGCGTCATCTGCTAGCTTTCTCTCCTGGCTTCCTATTTCATGAAGCTCCCTGGGAGGCGTCTTCCTTCTTCGTCTCCAAAGGTCGCTGGCTGGTGGACTCTCTGCTTCGTGGTACTGCAGCATTCTCTGCTCTCTCTGTATCTCCCTCTCCAAAATGTTTCCTCTTTTATAGGACTTCAGAAACTAATCAAGACCCACTCAAATGGGTGGAGACATGTCATCCCCTAATCCAGTTTAACAACCATTCTTGACTAAATCACATCAACCAGGGAGATGATCTCATTACAGTTTCAAATATACAGTATTGAATAGGGATTATTTTACCTTTATGAAATGGGATTTACATTAAAACATGGCTTTTCTTAGGGGCCACACTTCCTTTCAAACCAGCACACTTACCTTCTTCAGAAGAATACGAATTTAATTCTAATAAAATATAGAAACTTTACTCCACTATGTCATCTTTTCTTCCTCCTTTGTTCTGTCTTTGCCATATATATTGCATCCATATATGCTATAAATCCAGTAATGCAGTATCATAATTATTATTTAGACATCGTATCTTTAAAAGAAGTTAAGAGAAGAAATGAGAAAAATATAGTATTTTATGTTTACTTGCATATCTTCATTTCTTCCTACAATTCGAGCTGGATGTGGTGTGACCTCCTTTCAGCCTGCAGGATTACCTTTAACAGTTTTTGTAAGGCAGGTCTGCTAGCAATTGATTCTCTCAACTTTCGCGTTTCTAGAAATGTCTTTATTCTATCTTCATTTTGGAGGGTAGTTTTGCCAGAGATAGAATTGTTCGTTGACAGATTTTTTTCTTTAAGTACTTCAATATGTCATTCTACTTCCTCTGTCTTCCATCATTTGTGGTAAGTCAACCATAATTATATTACTATTCCACTGTTCATTATGAGTTTTCTTTTGCTGCTTTCATGATTTGTCTTTGTCTTTATCTTTAGGCAGTTTGACCATGTGTCCAGGTGTGGATCTCTTTGTGTTTATTCTACCTGTGCTTTGTTTAGTTTCCTGGATATATAAGTCAACATTTTTCATTTGAGAAGTTTGCAGCCATTACCTCATCATATATTTTTTTCTTCCTGTTTCTCTCCTCTCCTTCTGGGACTTCCATTACATGTATTTTGCTATACTTGATGTTATTCCATAGGTTTCTGAGGCTCTATTAATTTTTTCTTCAATAACTTTTTCTCTCTAGCCTTCAGATTTGGTAATTTCTATTGCTCTATCTTCAAGTTCACTGATTCTTTCTTCTGCCATCTCAAATATGCTGGTTAGTCCCTCTAATATCTTTTAATTTTAGTTATTATATTTCTCAACTCCAGAATTTCCATTTTGCTGTCTTTCATCATTTCTGTTTATTGAGATTGCTTATTCATTGGATCATTGTTATACTTTCATTTAATTATTTAATTATGGTTTCCTTCAGTTCTTTGAATATGTAATAACTGCTTTAAAATCTTAGTTTGCTAAATCCAACATCTGAGAACACTCAGAGACAGCTTCTATTGGCCATTTTGTTTGTTTCCTGAATACAGGTCACGCTTTCTTGTTTCTTTACATACACCATAATTTTTCATAGCATTCTGAACATTTTAGGTAATATATTACAGTAACACTGAATTCTGACTTTTTGCATCCTGAGGATAGTTATTATTTTTGTCTAACAACTGGCTTGAATGGAATCTATGTCTGCATTCCCCACAATGTGCTGCAGCTAATGGCTCTGCTCAGCATTTTTTTTACTTGATTTTATATTTAAGCTCGCTTTTCTAGTCATTGCCTATGTCTGGATGGCTCAGCATTCAGCCAAGGATTGGTCAGAGATTGTGTTCTAACATTTCAAGCCACTAAGGCTTATAGTCTCTACTTTTGGACATGTAGTGTGTGAGCTGGGGAGGGCATTGAAACTTCAGGCCATTTTCAAGTCTGCACAGCTTTTACCTTCCACCAAGCTCTCACATCTCTTCTCCATGTTTCTGCAGGCTCTGTCAGCCAGGGAGGTACTCGTGGCTTGAACCCTCTCTGATCTCTTATGTATATACACACAACTTCTGGTCAACCTAGGATATGCGGAGAATGTATCAGCCCCCTGTAGGTGGCACACCTCCCAGAACTTCCTATTAAGTCTCTAACTGGTCTAACCATCCTTTTCCTGTCCCAGACAGGACCACAAACTCAACCTAATGGAGCTGCTGGCCCTCCTTGGTTACTTAGCACTGAGATTGCCGCTTTAACTGACAACATTGCAAATCAACCAAGCTTTCTGGCAGAGTCAGGGAAACTCCTGGTTTTCACACCTTCCCTCCCCCTGTCCTCCACCCCCACTTACCTGATAAACTAAGCACTGGGGAAAAGGAGCATAGGAGCAGTCACAGGCGAAGACACCACAGATTCACACTGTTCTTTCCCAAAGTTCAGTCATTTCATGAATGAATGCTTCTTAGTTTGTTATATTCCGCTGGTAGTTTTCCAAAGAGATGAAATGGCTACTGCACAGTTTTGTCCAGCTTTATAGTTACTTTCTGGGGGAAGGAATTGTCTACCCCCTCACTCCATTATGTCGAAATTCTTGAGTTCATTGTCACATATTTTTATTATCTCATTTCATCTTCATTACAAACCTGAAAAGTAAGGATGATTGATCACCTTTTACAGGGTAGAAAACCTGGGCTCTGTGAGGTGCTGTGCTTGCTCTTGGTTGCAGTTCAGAATCTGTGGAGCCAGGCTAGACCCCTGGTTCATCAGACCAAGTCCAAGGCCATGTAGGTGGTGGCTAAAAGGCAAACCAGGCCCCCAAGATCCTGGCCTCCCAGGCTCCTATGAGGGAGTCAGAGGTGGATGGATGGCCTGGCTGCTCACCAAAGCCCAGTGCAAAGGGTGAGAAGCAACAGAAGCCAAAGTACCCCAGATCCTCTCAACAACCAGTGGCAGATGGAGCTAATTCATGACTATGCTTAGGAAGTGAATGAAGAGGGGTCCCTTTTGCCCGGATATGTCTGAACCTGAGAGAAGCTGGGGGAATTCTGAGGTCAAGACCCCCCAGCAAGGGCTGGGTGCACAGTCCCCTGGGAATGGGCCCTCTAGCCAGCCCAGTCTCTGAATGCTTGCCTTTACCAAAAACTCTTCTCCAATAGCCCTGCAGATCTGACCTGCCACTCCCTGGATGGGTATAATAGCAGAAGTACCAGCGGCAACATCCCAGGGAATCATGTGGGCTGAGCTTCTAAGGATGTTCTCCGACCACACCTGACCCAGAGGATTCCCAATGAGTGTGACCCCTTTGTCCACAAGTCCTACCAAAGAGGCTGACCGCTAGTTAGAGGGATCGGTCTGCTTTTATCCCATCTGAAATAAATCTCCCCACCCCACCCCACCCCCAGCACAGTTGTTCTCAAAGTGTAATCCACAGACCAGCATCACCTGGGAACTAGTTAGAAATGCAAATTCTTGTACCTTACCCTAGACCTAGTGAATCAGAAACTTACCTGATAAACTAAGAGCTGGGGTTAGGGCCCAGAATTCTGCGTGTTAATGAGCCCTCCCAGGGATTCTACGGCACAAGCAAGTTTGCACACTGCTGGCTTAGGAGACGGGCCAAGGCTCCTGGGAAGGTGAGGCTGGCGTGAGATTCTTCAGGCCAACCCGAGTGAGGCCTGTCTGCACTGTCTGTATGTGAGCCAGGCGTCCCTGGTTTCTGGACATGTGATGTGGCCACCCAGGGACATGGGGGTGTGGGTGCAGCATCCTGGCCTCCCAGGCAGGCATTTGATGAATGAAGTCATTCCCAAAGGCAAACGCAAAGCAAAATGAATGGAGTTGGAGAGGAAAGGGGAAGGAGTACCTTATAGGGGCATCAAAGGCAGCTGAAGAGTTCAAAAAAGAACAAACTAGCATTTGTTGAGTTCTTACTCTGCGGCAGATGCTGTGCAGTTTATGTAAACCAGCTCACCACCTTCCCATCGCCGCCTTGCTGGATTATTATCCTGTTCTAGAGGTGAGGAAACAGAGGTACATTTATTAAACCACTGGCTGAGGTCACAGAGCCAGGCTCTTACCCACTGGATATACCAGCACCAGGACATCCTCTCCTGAAGCTTTTTGGAGCAGCACTGGAAACACCCCAAATTAGGATGTTACTTTGCAGCCACAAAAAGTAATGTAACTGTCACTTGCACAGAACCTGAAGTCAGCTTCATTTCCCCAAGTCAGACTCAGAAATAGGATCTGTGAATTTCTGAACTTCCTGGGGGTCAAATCAAAAAGGTAAAGCAGATCAGTACATGAGCCTTGTGATCGGTAAGAAGAAAGTAGCAAAGTTTTTTGTGGCCCTCATATCTGGGAGACATTTCTTATATGGAGCGTCCTTAGAGGATACTAAGGTATAGCTGACAGTACTTATATCAGCACACTTGTGGCAAAGCTGCTTCTTAAGCTGGCCCCCTTGCTGTGGACCTTGAGGCATAAAGCCAAAGCAAAACTTCAGAAAGACAGTTCTTGGGTGGGAGTTCTTGGGTGGGAGTTTCACCATTATGGTCCAAGAATGCAGCTTGAATTGCATTCACTTCAGTTTAGCTGGTCCAAGGACTAGCTCTAGGCTAATCCAGTTTGCTCCAAGGGTTAAAATCGTCACTGTGCGGAAGGATGGATGGATGACGCCTGCTTCACCCAATCCTCCGCAAATATCCTCTCTCACTCCCCTGGGTGGGGCAGCTGATGAAAATGTCTGCAGCATTCATGAATTTAACATTTTATCTTTCAATAATTCATGAACTTCCTGGAAAGTTCACATTGTAGTAAATGGTCATTTTTATGAGTCATGATTTTGCAAGCTCAGATGTGCTAACTAATCCCCTGGCTGGGGCCAAGCCAGCCTCTCAAGATCTGCTTCTCAACACAACTCCACTGCTTCCTGCTGATCAGGTGTATACAGCGACTCTGCAGGTGGGATACAAACCCGGGTTTTGTGGGAAGTGATCTAAGACCCAATGGCGAGGTGTCGGGGGCCATGGTGATTTTAACAAGGGAATGAGAGTTTGGAGTCTATTCGAGTGGACTACCTAATTCTGCCGCTCTGTGATGTCCTCCAGTTCACCATTTCCTGTACGAAAATAGGGGAAAGTGATTTATGAACTGTTTCAGTGAATTTTCCAGCCAATATATAAGTTGTTTGTCAGGCCAGAGATAAAACTTAAGTGAATGATGACAAGGCAGTAGACTTAAGGAATTTGGATATACAGAGGAAAAATGTGAGTTCATTTTAGTGAGTTTAAGTGGAAGAATGTATTTTAATAGTGGAATAAATTACTTTCATATTATGTTTTTGGAATCATTAAGGGCCTGTGTGTAGTCACTTACATTTTTCCAATTATGCTTTAATATGGTGGTTTAAAACCTTCTACTCGGCATTGGAGCCCTCTCCTGTGAACTCTTAAGCTGACCCTGACATGTATAACAGATTCTGCAGGGCTGTCCTGTATGAGATGGAGCAGAGCGCTCTGTGATGCACGGGCCTCCCCCTCGCAGCCCTGGGGCACCATGTGCGGCCTTCTACCTTTCACAGATTGAGAGGTTCACTGTAGTCTAACTCATATCATGTTCTCAGGTACCTAGCACCTAGCATGTG
>PVIY010053467.1:0-14676 GCA_004026745.1 Myrmecophaga tridactyla | reverse complement strand
TTCCTTCCTTCCTTCCTTCCTTCCTTCCTTCCTTCCTTCCTTCCTTCCTTCCTTCCTTCCTTCCTTCCTTCATTCCTGCCTGTCCCTACATTCCCATTTTTGGAAATTAGGGAATTACAGAGAATGAGAAGCACAGGCAAAGCTGTTTCTGTCTTACAGCAAAGGTATTCTACCCAGTGAATTACCTTCCAGCCTCAGCTTGCCTCCAGGTTGGCCTCTGTTTTTTTCACATTTCTTTTCCCTGCTCTATTTGTACTCACAACTAACCATGTTTACCTTCTGTTTCCTACAATGGTTTGCCTGAAATGAAATTATTCTGCCATATGCCTGATGGTCAGCAAGTTTTCTACAGCAAGGTAACAGCAAGGGAAGAGAGTGAGAGCAGAAAAACCTAAGCGTTCCAAAGGCAGTAAAACTTTAAGAGGTTGTGTTGCTTGCAGCAGGTTGTTCCAGGAGCAAGGCCTTGGAAATTCAGGGCCTGACTGAAAAAAGACAGGGAAGGTCACAGCTGCTAATTCTTCCTGCTCTTGACTGTTAAGGATACCGCTTCATTATTTTTCAATCAGGCTATATTGCAAAACATTTTTAATGGGGATTATGATTAATATTTAAAGCAGGCCTAATGTGAAAAATAAGAGCTGAGCCACATATCTGAACAAAAGGAAAAATCATAAAAATAAATTGAATTAATAAAATTAACATCTGAAGTAAAGGTGTCTCTTGACAGTCTTGCCTAGGAATAGGAACTGAGCTAACATGAGGAAGCAGTGATCAGGCTGCTACAGGTGGATTGTGGATTACATAAAGGATGATCAGCCTAAGAGTTATTAAGGTCTTCAAGAGTGTTAGGTTCAAAATGAAACTAAATTTTACTACTAAGTTACCACTAGATCCTAGTGATCTCGAGTCCTCAGGTTGCAAAATGCTATTTGTAAAACAAATTTTTATACATTTGTAAATTACCATGATATTATTTCTTAGGCTTAGGGACAAGCTTGCTCAGATTGGTGCTGGGAGAAAGTTAGGACCCCTGGTTATTTAGCTCAGTTGGGCTCCTCTAAGGTAGAGTTACTCAGCCTTGGCACTTTTAACATTTTGGGCTGGATAATCCTTTGCTGTCTTACGCATTGTAGAATGTTTAGCAACAACCCTAACCTCAACCCACTAGTTGCTAGTAGTGCCCTCTGCAGTTGTGACTAACAAGAATGTCTCCTGACGCTGCCAAATCTTTTCTGGGGCTAATGGCCCCTCTTTTGGGGGAACCCCTGCTCTAATTAAGGAGAGATAAAAGAGAGATAATTATCTGTATATCTCTAGATTTTCCCATGGATTCACCAAAAGACTTGAAAATTGATCACAGAAATTACTCTATTCCAAATTGAGTTTTTATTCATCCATTAAGCATTTTATTCACTTTCTGCACATTTTGTGCTAATCCTTGGAGGTACGGAAATAAGTATAATCTGAACCCTACCTTCAAGGAGCTGTTTTCTACTGTAGGGAGAAAGTAATGCCTTAATGGTACATTACAGTACAAGGCTAAGTGCAATGGTATGTCTCCAGCCCATAATAAGGCGCAGCAGGACTACGAAGTTGTGACCTTCCTGCTAGCCCTAGGGGAAGCGTTATCAGTGAAGGCTTCATTGAGAAGGGAGCAACCATATGAGATTGTAGTTCAAGCCACAAGTAAAACCAATCTCCCTGACATCTAAAACGTAGCATTTGGATACTGTATTTTCTGCCTGTTCATTTTTATTTTATGTGTTCACGTTTTCCTACATATGACTGACGATTCTTGAATAAGCTGGTTCTCAAAGTATGGTCCCCAGACCAGGAGCGTCAGAATCACCTAGTGTACTAGTTAGGTTCAGGTGTCACCTTGGTGAAGTGATGAGGCCCAGTTGTTCTGTTGCTGTGGATTTAAATCATCAGCATGTGCATTTCATCTGCACTGATTACATCCGTGGCCAGCAAAGGGGAGGGCCTGTGGCAATGAGTGAGGCTTAAAAGGAGAAGTTAGAAAAGAGGAACTCAGAGCCGCTCACATCCAGGCATGTGCTAAATGACTTTATATATTATTTCATTTAATCTTCACAACAACCTTAGGAAGGAGCTTAGAGGTACTTAGCCCTGGATTAAAGTCCAAATACCTGTGAAGTTTAAAAAATGCAAGTTTCCCAGGCCTTGTCTTGGACCTATTGAATCAGAAACTACAGCAACTAAGTATGTAACATGACTGAAAATCACTAAAGTAGGTATTGTTATTTGTGTATTTTACAAACATGAAAATTAAGGCTTAGAGAGGTTACTAATGTGACTAGGGGTTCTGACCTAGGACAAAGTGGAACAAGTATTTCAACTGTTTATTAACCAAATACTTATTGAGTGATATTTGACTTTAAAGACTAGGCTCCTAATCATTAGGGTAAATTCTGTTTATGTGTTCTATCAGAAAAAAAATGTTTTTTTAAGGAGAAAGAAAGTCAATATTTGCATAGTGATTTTATAGTTTCTTTACAAAGCATAACAATCTTGCAATGTTATTATCATTCCTAGTTTACAAATTAGGAAACCAAGGCTGAGTGAGATTGTATGATTTGCCAAAGATTATACAGTTTTAGTCCTGGAGACAAGGTCATGAATCCAGTTCTTCTGACAGAATTTCAGCTTTTTCCCACTCGACTTCATTGCATATTAATGTAAAACATTAGAATAAGGAAGCGGGTTATGTGATATTTGCAGGATTAATTATTTTCCTGATCATTAAATTTACTTACACATTGTATGCAACAAGCATAGAATTTATGATTGGATTTTATTCTCCTAAATCCTAAAAAAGAGTGTCGGTGAATTTCCAGTTTCCAAATATGAGAACTTTAGCTTATAGGTATGCTGACAGTACTCTTATTCACCGTTAATTCAGAATATATTTACTGATTTTACTGATACAGGTTTTTATCTTCTAATGTGATTGGTACCTAGACCGGTTCACTAATGAGGCAACTGAGGCAGACAGATTTCCTCTTACCAGGAAGAATGCATTAGGGTGTGCTGCTCTTGCAGACACCACCCTTCCGATTCATGACCTTCCTCATATGCCCTTCCCACCCAGGGCTAAATCACAGCAGATGCTCAGTAAAAGGACCACTTCTTTCTAAAGAGACAAAGCCACTGGGGCTAAGGATCTAAAGCCCTTTACTTTGGATTTCTTCATTCCAGGTACCTGGGTGACAATTCAAAAAGATAAATTCTTATTTAAAGAGCTTTATTCAGAAATAAATTTACATGTATAACAGAATGTGGAATGGGAGATGTCCTGTTGCCTTAAAATTTGAGACCTGGGCAGGCCACGGTATCTCAGCAGGCAGAGTTCTTGCCTGCCATGCTGGAGACCCGGGTTCAATTCCTGGTGCCTGCCCATGCAAAACAAAACAAAACAAAAAAAACTTGAGACCTCAAACCTAGGACATTGGGTGACAATTTCCCCTGCATTCTAAAGAGAGGTGCTAGATATGTCCTACTGGTGGGGGCTGGGGGGAGGAAGACAGTGGGAAGGTGTGGAGAAGGTTCTGTTCTGTTCTTTTATTCTCTTTTCAACCCCCCTCCCGCCGCTTTCCATTTCTGGATCATAGGGATTAAAAAAGAGGGTCATGTTTATAATTCTCTTTTGGCTATCATATGCTGCCTCATGGCTGGCTCCCAAATGTTGGATCTCTCAAGGTACATTTGTGGATTCTTGTGACATGCTCAGGAAGGTCCTATTCCGTACAGTTTTCCAGCAATGGACAATGAACTCTTTTGGAGTTATTCTTGAGCTGGCAGGAGGGGAGACAATGTGAATCAAATGTTGGGTTAACGGTTTTAAAAACTTGATAATGCAACTATTATCATGAAAAGAAATCTGAAAGAAATACTGTCAAGGGTAGAAGCAGAAAGAACTGACAGAAAATGTTTTAATGCAATGATGGGAGAAAAATGGAGCTGTTTCCCGATTTGCCACTGAGTCCGGCTCATTTAATAATGAATAATGAGGGGCCCAAGTTCTTCAGATAAATTTTAAGAGAAAGAAAGGGGTGAAGGAGGATCCTACTTTCTGATTTATTAATAATTTAGAAAACTGCTATAGTTGGATGGCTTCATTTAAATGAGAGGTTAAGTTAGTTTCCATTTTAACTTTGAAATTCAAAAATCCAGACTGTGTGGAGTGACTTTTTAAAGCTTTCTTTTTAATTTTGAGGTAATTGTAGATTTACAAGCAGTTGTAAGAAATAATAGGAGATCCTGCTTATCCTTCACCTGTTTATCCTTCATCCTTACCCAGTGGTAACATATTATATAGATAGAGAACAATAGCACAACCAGGAAATTGACATTGATACAATCCATTGATGCCAACAGTCTATATAAATCTAATAGATTTCACCAATTTTACATGCACTTATTTGTGTATGTTTATTTAGTTTGATACAATTTTATCTTATGTGCTGACTTGTATGATGTTTCCCACAGCCAAGGTACAGAACAGTTAATGAAGCAGAGATCTTACTTTCGTTTAGACCCTTTACTCTCCCCACTTAGAAAATATAATTGTCTTAAGTATTTCCTCTACATACATTGAGTACCACATCAGATGATGTTAGCATTTTGCTCCAACTATCAAATGAGATTTAGGGAACTCATAAGAAGAAGGATATTTTGTTATATTTAACCTTTTCTTACCCATTCCAATGTTGTTCTTTCCTTTCTGAAGTTCCAAGCCTTCTTTCACTATCCTTTCCTTTCTGTTTAGAGCACTTTCTTTAGCCGTTTGTGAAGGATATGTTTACCAGCCACAAATTATCTTAGTCTTCCTTCCTCTGAGAATGTCTTTATTTTCCCTTCATTCCTGAATGATATTCTCTGTAGAGAATTCATAGTTGACAGTTCTTTTCTTTTAGTACTAGAAAAATGTGCTACTACCTTCTTGTCACTCTGCTTCAGATGAGAAATCTGCTGTTATTCAAATTTGAATTGATTTTCTGTAAGTCGTGCACTGTTTCTCTCTGGCCACTTTCAAAATTTTTCCTTTGTCTTTAGTTTTGGTAGTTTACTTATGATGTGTTTTAGGCTGGATTTATTTGGTTTTGTCCTATTTGAGGTTTTCTCAGCTTCTTGAATCTGTTGGTTTAAGTTTGTGTGTGTGTGTGTGTGTGTGTGTACACCAAATTTGAGAAGTTTTAAGCCATTATTTCTTTGAATAATCCTATTCTCTCTCTGTCCTTGTTTTCTGGAATTCTGATGATACGAAGTTAGCTGTTTTGTTATTGTCCCACAGTTCCCATAAGATTTTAAACACATCGTAAAAATATTCTAATAAGCGATTATGAATTCTTCTGAAGCAAATGAAATATAGACCATCTGAGTGAAAATAACTAAATAGGAATTATGGAACTGAAATATAAAGTAGATAAAATAAATGCATACAGGTAGTCTCAAGAGTAGAGTGGAGATGACGAAGGATAGAATCAGTGAACTTAAGGATAGATCAATAGAATTTACTGAAATTAAATAACAGAGAGAAAATAAAAAATTACATCTTACGCATCTCGCCCCAGACCTGCAATTAGACATTTCTCTAAAAAGTCTAGTCTTATAGACTTTTTCAAGATCCCAATCTGAATACTAGAGTTTCCTATTATTACTGTTTTAAGGCGTTTTCAGGAACTGAGGTAGAATATATATTTCTGTTTGTATATAAGGGTGAATAAAGATTAAAATATATCTTTAATGCCGACATTTCTAATTCATGTTCAGGATGAGAGAGTCTTACTTAACCTCTTCTCTATTATGTCTTCTATATTCTTTCTGTATTTTCTTTCTTTCTCATTGACGATCCTGGTTCTCAAAGTGATGAATTAGATCACCTCACAATTGCTTTATCCCCATTACACACACAGTAGTCTCAGAATAACATTATTAGTACCACTGTCAATTATGATTATGGAGTAGTTAAATTCATTTTGCATATGCTTCCCCTAGTCTATCCCCCATTTAAAATAATTTCACTATTTATTCACATTGTTAAATCATATAACCGTTACATCTTATACTTTCTCCCTTTTAGCCCTTATTTAGCATTCATTCTGTAAGTAATTATTATATTTAATCTTCAACACCAATCGTTATGCCAATGTCTCTGTAGTCATTTTGGTTGTTTTCTAATACTTTCCTCAGGAAGGGCTCATGAGAACAAGATTCCCTAAGTTTTTGCATGTTGATAATAATTTGTACCCTTTTTAATTGAAGGTTAGGATTGTTGGATACAAAAATTTTTGACTCATACTTTCTTCTCTGATAATTTAAATGTCAATGCCTGTTCTTCTGGATTAAAATATTACTTTTTTTTTCTTTACATGGGCAGATATTGGGAAATGAACCTGGTTCTCCGGTATGGCAGGCAAGAATTCTGCCACTGAGCCACCATTCCACTGCCCAAGTATTACTTTTAAATGACTGATAATAATCTAATCTACTTGCTCTTTTGGCCTTGATAGTCAACAGATTTTTCCTGTACCATTAATATTCAGTAATTTACCAGAGTATGTCTTGGTGTTGGCCATTCTGAGCTGATAAGTTAAGATGCGTATTGTATTTTTTCAAATTATAGTTTCATTTTCTTTATTAATTTCAGGAAGCTTCCTTGATTTATAATATTTAGTATTTGTTCTGTCCTTTGTATTTTGGTTTCCTTGGCTGCTCAAGCAAATGCTGTACAATGAGCTGGCTTAAACTATGGGAATTAGTTGGCTCTTGGTTTTCAGGCTACGTAAAGTCCAAAATCAAAACATCATCAAGGCAACGCTTTCTGACTGGCTACTGGTGATCCTTGGTCTTGGCTTTTCTGTCACATGGCAATGCACATGGTATTCTCTCCTGGCCTCTCACTTCTCTTCTTGGTTCCATTGACTGCTTCTTGCTGTTAACCTCTGTGGCTTTCTCTTTGACTGAACTTCATTCTACTAAAAAGAACTCCAATAATAGGATTAAGACCCATTCTGGTTGAGTTAGACCACATCTTAATTGAAGTTACCTCATCAAAAGGTCCTACTTTCGATGGGTTCACCCAGAGAAATGGATTATGTTTAGGAACATGTTTTCCTGGGTACATAAGTCCAAAGCATCACACCTTGTTTTTATTTTCTTCTTCAGCTGCTCCCATTATTCTTATATTAGAACTTCTTTTGGTCATTAAAATATATGCTATTTTCTCTGTAATCCTTTATATCTTTTTTCCATTTCTTTTTTGTTTTTAAAACTTTCCTGCATTTAAATTCCTATTTCTCTTAGATTTGTTCTTTGAATTTGTATTCCTTTTAGTTTGGCCTTCATCTCTAGTATGATTCCTTTTATTTCCAAATTTTTCATGAATTCTGTCATCTCATTACCGAAGTCTTCTGTTTCTGATTTTACATTGTTCTTTCACATTTTGTATCATTTTCTTAAAAATCTTTAGCTCATTTCGAAATATTACATTACAGTTTTCATCTGTCTTTTTAATCATGTATTTCTGGCATACTTTTTTTTATCTGTATGAATATTATTCTCATTCCTAGTTTCCTTTTTTTCTTTTAGTAACTTTGCATGTGATTTGACTTCATAACTTTCAGTTTGCTCATTTTTATGTGAATTTAGTTTCACTGATGTAATGTACCTTGATTCAGATATTCTAATTTTACAAATCTCCCTCTTTTGTTGTTTTCATGTAGTATTAAAAATATATAGTGGTTTTCTTTCTGAGAAATTTTTGGCTCTGTTCTCCTCTCCCACATTTATCTGGATTTTCTTTTGCTTTTTTCTCCATTTTGATTCCAGTCCCGGCAATTACTCCTCAGTGTGGAGCCATGTTTTGGAAAGGACTCCTGGTTCTTACCTCATACATTTTTTTTTTGCCGGTATTTGGATTTAATATATCCCCTCCCAGTGTCAGCTGATTTTCTTAAATTGGCCTGCCATGTTTCCCAGTAAATATCTGTTGGCTATTTTAAGGTCCTTCTACTATTAGGTCCTTCTGCTACCCAGTGTTTTCCTCCATTTTTTCCCATATGTATGCTGAAAACACACAGGTTTTATGGCTATTGGTGATTTATCTCTACCCAGTTTTATTTGGGGCTACATGGGGATACCACACCACCTAGTTTTGTTGTAAATAATGATTGGAGTTGATTTTATCCTGTTGCTCTGTCTGTTTTATATGCATATTTGGGAAGATCCAAAAACTATGGTCTCACTGCTGCCTCCATTTTCCCAGAGTTCTCATCTCTCATTCTCTACCCTGCCGCCTTAGCCAATTCTGAAATCAGTTGTGAATTAGTGTGTGTAAAGTACTGTAGTAGACCAAGGAATGTGTGTGGAAGGGTGGGGAGAGGAATTTTCTTCTAGAAGAATTTATGAACTAGTAAACAGAAAGATATGTATATAAATAATACAAGACATAGAGGAAAGTGTATATTTTAGAAACATGCTAAATATTGAGTAACTGTATAAAAAAGCCAGCCTTCAAAGTTGAGGTATTATGCTGTGGGCTATTTACCAGCCTCATGACTAATGATGCTGTAGATAAAGTTACTCACCTATGTGCCAACAGGGTTATGAGTTGTTTTTGTTGTTTGTTTTATTTTAATGGGTACTAGCCAAGACTAACTTGTCAGTTCTCAATTTTATTTTTGTGATACTGTCCATCCTTCCCATCCTATCTCAGCTCAAATGAATAATTTTTCAAGTTCTAATAGAAGAGTTTCCATTATAACTCTGAAATTACATCCTCAATTGCTGACAATGCAGATTTTAAGTTGTTGGTCTTAATAGTGACATTAACTAGTTACTCTTATTATTTTGTGCTAGTGAGCTAAAATGACTTGTCTTTATTTTTTTGTAGATTTATTGTACTTTTTTTTTTTTAATTTGCATATGGGCAGGAGGCACCAGGGATCGAACTCCAGACCTCCAGCACGGCAGGTCGGAGCTCTGCCTGCTGAGCCATGGCAGCTGCCCGATTTATTGTACTTTTAATATTTTTTTTTGTATGCTGTATGGTGGGGTCACATTTCATTATTTTTCCTTGTGAATATCCTGGTATTGCAGCACCATTTTGTTTGTTTGTTTTGCTTGTTGTTTTTTGGCAAGTGCATGGACCAGGGATCGAACCCAGGTCTCCCACATTCCAGGCAAGAATTCTACCACTGAACTACCCTTGCACCCCCTCAAGTCTTTTAAATATAGGACAGTTCATTTAGCAAGTTCCATCATTTGCTTAAAGCCAAGCCACAACATGTAACAATTTTAACAGATAGACTCCTTGATCGACTTTTGGACAATGAATTTGGTTTCTGAAAAAGCTGAACATGTAACGTAAGTGCCAGCACCCCCACCCCCACCCCCAGTTTCTTTTTTTAAGACTTTGTCTACTAATGCTAATGGTCCTCAATTCCTTTTGATAATGAAAGAATTAGATAGTTGAAGTCATTATATTTTGAATTTAGTTGTTATCATCAGCCTTCAGGGTTTGGCTTGTCTGATTTTAAAGATGGGCAAAACTGAATAATACTCCTCTGAAAAAAATTCCATCGCCTTCTGATATTTTTGTCTTTTTTGATATGTTCTTATAGCTAGATGTCATGGATAGTTGGTATCTGAGAAAGAAAGTATGTCTCTCCTCCCCACAGGCACTAATTATATCTTGTAGCTTTTTATTTAAAAAAATATTCTTTTTGCAATATGCTAAATGTCCTGATACTAACTCCTTATTCTCTTTAGGGCCTATAAATCCTTCAGCAGAAGTAACTTTGGAGTATCACACCCTTTCTGACAATACACCTGAGTACATAGTACCAGAAACCTGACTATGTAACCTGTTTCCTCTCCATGAACAAGAGAATGGACCTTGTAGTTGAGACAACATAAGAAAACTCAACTATTTGCATTTGACTCTGAGATCACAAGTTTTAGAGCTAGTCATATAATGAGAAGCGCACCCTCTCTGGTTCAGAGAGTGTTAATTCATTGTTTAGGATGCTGTGAGTTTTTCTTATTGGTCAGTTTCATAGATCATACAATTGTCCATAAATATTCTTTAAAGCTTACCTTAAAATTTTGTCTTTTTTTGTTGCTGTTGTTTCTTATGATACTAGTTATAGTTGGGACCTGGATTTGTATCTTTTGACCTTAGAAGTAAAATCTTCTTTACTCCATGCTATAGAAGAACTTTGTTTCTTATTAAAGGAGGTGCCTAACTACATAAGAGACTCTTATCTTTTAATATTTTATCAATAGGTGCTTCTATGAGTACAACCATAGACACATGATCACTAGATAGATTAGTTTTCAACTAGTAAAATTATTCATTCAAATGCTAAACTCACTGAATAATATGAATATAATAAATGTTCAAAATGTCATACTCCCTCCTGTCAAGGTGAAACCTGAAACATTCAGGAGCTTTACCTGAGATCTTAAAAGCTGGCCTTTTATATTACCTCCTTAAATTACTCTTTTTTTCTTCTGGTTGTCAGGTGGAGATAAGCTTACTACTTTTTAGTGAGAGTAGCTGAATTTTGGCTGCTTTAAATTTTCTTTCTTTGTTAAAGAAAAGAAGTAGAATAGATTCATTTTAGATTTGGTCTTTTATACAGTCTATCTTCTCCAAACCATTCTTATTCAGAAAACTTTGTTTTTCAGGGGGGAGTCGTAATCCCTTATATATTTATATATGGCTTATATATGACTACTGACAAGAGATATAATTAGTAGGCAAGACTTGGCTCCCTGAGAAAAAGATATCCATTTAGAATTCACGATGAAGAGGAATATATTATTATAGGGAAGTGAGTCAAGAAGAATGGTTTTGAAAGATTTTGCTCAGAGGCTTAGAATTTATTCATAATCTACAGCCTCTGACTTAAATTTATACATCCTAGCTAAATCCAACTGATTAGTCAGGGCACTTCAGTTTGAATTGTCTTCAGTAGTCATCCAAACTTTCCCAATCACAAACAAACCTTTCTCCTGGCAAGTTGTCATAAGTCTGGGTCCATTCAATTTCCTGACTGAAACCTTCACCCTCAGGAACTTAAGCTGTGGATTTTAATTCTTTGTTTTATGTTGAGCTTAAAAAGTTCAACGTACTTAGTTTTTAATCAATGTTAATATTGTTAATTTGAATATTTGTAATAATATGCACCATTTTAGCACATTGTTAGATCTTGTATGCTAAGAGTTTTAATATTTTGAATGCTGAAATTTGGCAATAGAGATGAATTTTCTTGGACGCTTAAAGGCTTGTATAAAACATGTATAGTACAATATAGCTTTATTATATTAAGGCAAGACAATGAGGCATTTTGGTTAGCAAAATATTTGGGTTAATTAAAGATTATTATAATGCACCATAATTTAATAACACTTGACAAAATTATAATAAAATGCCTACACCACTTAAACTATGCAAAACAGATCAAGACTTTCTAACAGTGAGTCAGAATAACTACTACTAACCTTTGCTGTCTTTGGGCTATAGATAAAGAAGTGCCGATTAATCAACCTCTATTTATATTGGATTCCAGAGAGCCACCTGAATACTGTTAATATTTTTGACTTTGATCTTTTTATGTCTGGAATTTTACAAAAGGTAAAGAGAGTCATAGAAGAAGATAATGAAATGCTAGATTTTTTCTTGGCTATTTCAGTAATTTGTTACAGAGCTTTACTGAAATTCTTTTAAACTCATTACTTCATAACTTTTAGGAAAATCATAGAAAATGAAAAAAATAAATAAATCACTAAGAAATTTTAGAATGCTTCCTACTTAAAACGTTTTTAGGGGCTGTTTAAAAGGTATAGAAGTATGTATTTAAACGTGATTCAAAACTAGTTTTTAAGTGATTATCCTTGTAAGAGAATGTCTTTGGAGCTTTATGATAATGTTCCTTTTTTAAAAAGATTTAACATGAAGTTTTGCTTTTTTATTAGAGAAGTTGTAGGTTTACAGAAAAATTTTGATTAGAGTTCCCATCTACATGCTATTATTTACACCTCACATTAGTGCAGTGTATTTGTTACAATTGATAAAAAAATTTTTTATAATTGTCTATTACTGTCCATGGTTTACATCAGGATTAACTAGTTGTGTTTTGCAGTACTATGGATTTTTAAAAATTTTTGTCCTAGTGACATAAATACAATCTAAAATTTGCCCCTTTGACCACATTAAAATATATAATTCAGTGCTATTAATTACATTCACAAGGTTGTGCTTCTGTCACTGCCATGCTTTACCCAACCTTCTCCATCACTCCAAATAGAAACTGTGTATAATTTAAAGCATGAAGTCCCCATTCCTTATCCCTACCCTGGCTCTTGTTAACTTATATTCTAGTTTCTGACTCTATGAATTTTTTAATTACAATTATTTCATATCAGTGATATCATATATTTATCCTTTTGTGTCTGGCTTATTTCACTCAAGATGTCTCCAAGGTTCATCAATGTTGTTGCATGTAAGAAAAATTCATTCCTTTTTATGAATGAATAATATTCCATGATGTGTATTTACTATATATAATTTTTATTCATTCATCAGTTGATGGATTCTTAGGTTGCTTACATCTTTTGGCAATTGTGGATAATGCTAGCATGAGTATTATTATAAAAATATCTGTTTGAGTCCCTGCTTTAAATTATTTTGTGTATATACCTAGGATTGATGGATCAAGTGATAATTCTACACTTAACTATCTGAGGAACTACCAAACTGTCTTCCACAGTGGCTGCACCATTTTACACTCCCACCAGCAATAAATAAGCACTCCTCTTTATCCACATCCTGGTGAATACTTGCAATTTTGTGTTTTTAAATAGTAGCCATTCTAATAGGTGTGAAATAGTATCTCAAAATGGTTTGATTTGCATTTCCCTAATGACTAATGATGTTGAGCATCTTTTCATGTGCTTTTTGGTTATTTGTATATCTTCTTTGAAGAAATGTCTATTGAAGTTTTTTGCTCATTTTCCAATGGGGTCATTTGTCTTTTTGTTGTTGAGTTGTAAGATTTTGTCAAATATTTTGGATAGTAAAACTTTACTGGATATGGTTTCCAAATATTTTCTCCCATTGTGTATATTCTAATTTTACATTCATGATAAAGTCCTTTATTGCAGAAAAGTGTTTAATTTTGATGAGATGCCATTTACCTACTTTTTGTTGTTGCTTGTGCTTTGGGTATAAAATCTAAGAAACCATTGTTTTATGGAGAGTGAAATCCTCAGATATTTACTGCAATTTACCAGCCTGTGCCTCTCACTATCCCCCGGGTGCTGTACATTGTTCTACTAGATTCAGAGTTTCAAAATAGTTGATTCAGACAGTTCCTGCCAGTTTAGTAATTATTCTGGTGGAAGGACTGGAACTTCCTGCTCTGCCATCTTCCCATAAGCCTCCCTTGCTGTGAGTTTTTTTTTTTTTTTGCATGGGCAGGTTCTTGCTGTGAGGTTTTAATTCTAGATTTATTGCATGTTATAGACAAAACAAAAGGAAAACATTAAGAAACAATAAACTGTTAATGAAGCTAATATATCATGAAAGTATATATTGGGAAGCCTTAATAAACTTGGAATAATTACATAAATGCATACTAGGAATAAATAGCTAGCATGTATTGAGTGCTTAGTTATGTATCAGACATTTTAAAATATTTTATACTGATTAATTTATTGAATTAAATTATTTTACAAATATTTATTGAGCACCTACTCTGTGTATTACTCCAGGCCCCGAGGATGTACCCTGGAGAACAAAATGGAAAACTATCTCTGCCCTCAGAGAATTTATTTGTAGTGGGAGAAGACACAGAATAGTCAAGATTAATAAGTAAAATACATAGTATGTTTTGTGGTAATGAGTTTTATGGAGAAAAATAGAGCAGTAAGGGGAGGAAAGGAGTGTGTATGTATGTGGAGTTTCTTTAATTTTAAAAAGTTTAGTCAGAGAAGCCCTCACTGCGATTGTGACATTTGTGTCAAGAGCTGAAATAAATGCTAAAGACATCTGAACATCTGGAAGAAGAACGACCCAGGAAGAGGAAACAGCAAGTGCAAAGGCCCTGAGGCAGGAGCATGATTTGCCCATTCATCCCAGTAACAGCAGAAAAGCCCCTATGGCAGGAGAGGAGTGAGCAAGGAGGAGAGTAATAGGAAATGAAGTCAGAAGAGTAATGGGGGCCCTGATCATGTAGGCCACGGCTTTTATTCTGGGAGAAATGCAAAGCCAATGAAGGACTGGAGTGGAGAAATGACATACATTCTAATTATTTAGAAGATTCTCTATTGTTTCCCAATGTGCAAGCAAAATAACAGCACAGAAAGGTTAATTTCCCTTTATTCACACAGTCAGGTAACACTGTCAGGATTCAAACCCAGGCAGCCTGACACCTGAGCTCCTGCTCTTAAACACTGTTGTCTCTAAATCAAAGGAATTTAGAAATGTGTGTGGTCATGTTGAATCATGAAGATTATAATATGGGAAAGTCCTTTCACCCATCAGAGTAGGGCATGTGGTGCTTTAGACTAAAATGGTTGTTTTTTAATGGACCATTTATATAAACTTGACTGGTGTCTCTCTCTCTCCCTCCCTCCCTCCCTCCCTCT
>PVIY010053466.1:0-14669 GCA_004026745.1 Myrmecophaga tridactyla | reverse complement strand
AAAAACATTAACATATCATTCCGTTCTACATATATAATCAGTAATTCTCAATATCATCACATAGTTGCATATTCATCATTTCTTAGAACATTTGCATTGATTCAGAAAAAGAAATAAAACGATAACAGGAAAAAAAAAGATTATACATACCATACCCCTTACCTCTCGCTTTCATTGATCACTAGCATTTCAAACTAAATTTATTTTAACATTGTTTCCCCCTATTATTTATTTTTATTCCATATGTTCTACTCATCTGTTGACATGGTAGATAAAAGGAGCATTAGACACAAAGTTTTCACAATCACACAGTCACATTGTGAAAGTTACATCATTATACCATCATCTTCAAGAAACATGGCTACTGGAACACAGCTCTACAGTTTCAGGCAGTTGCCTCCAGCCTCTCCACTACATCTTGAATAACAAGGTGATATCTACTTAATGCGTAAGAATAACCCCCAGGATACCCTCTCAACTCTGGAATCTCTCAGCCATTGACACTTTGTCTCATTTCACTCTTCCCCCTTTTGGTGGAGAAGGTTTTCTCAACCCCTTGATGCTAAGTCTCAGCTCATTCTAGGATTTCTGTTCCACGTTGCCAGGAAGGTCCACACTCCTGGGAGTCATGTCCCACGTAGACAGGGAGACAGGGGGAGGGTGGTGAGATTGCTTGTTGTATTGGCTGGAGAGAGAGGCCACATCTGAGCAACATAAGAGGTTCTCTTGGGGGTGTCTCTTAGGCCTAAATTTTAAGTAGACTTGACCTATCCTTTGTGGGGTTAAGTTTCTGTATATTTTTATTAACATGTCTTCGCACACATACAGTCCATACATGGTGTACAATCAGTGGCTCACAATATCATCACATAGTTGTGTATTCATCACCGTGATCATTTTTTAGAACATTTATATCACTCCAGAAAAGGAAACAAAAAAGAAAGGAAAAAACTCATCCCAGGATTTCTGTCCCATGTTCCCAGGCATATTTACACCCCTGGGAGGTATGTCCCACATAGAGGGGAGGGCAGTGAGTTCACTGGCTGAGTTGGCTTAGAGAGAGAGACCACATCTGAGCAACAAAAGAGGTTCTCTGGGGGGTTACTCTAAGGCATAATTTTAAGTAAGCTTAGCCTATACTTTGCAGAGCTAAGTTTCATAGGGGCAAACCCCAGGACCAAGGGCTTGGTTTATTGATTTGTATGTCCCCACTGCTTGCGAGAATATCAGATATCCTCCCAATGGGGAGGCTGAGTATTTCCTTCTTTCTCCACAGTACCCCAAGGGGACTATTCTAGTTTGCTAGCTGCCAGAATGCAATATACCAGAAACAGAATGGCTTTTAAAAAGGGGAATTTACTCAGATGCTAGTTTAAAGTTCCAAGGCTGAGAAAATGTCCCAATCGCAACAAGTCTATAGAAATGTCCAATCAAAGGCATCTGGAGAAGGATACCTTGGTTCAAGAAGGCCGATGATGCTCAACATTTCTCTCTCAGCTGGAAGGGCACATGGCGAACATGGCGGCGTCTGCTGGTTTTTACTTGGCTCTACCGAAAGGGACTCTCTCCAAAATGTTTCCTCTTTCAAAGGATTCCAGTAAGCAACTCCACCTTCAGTGGGTAGCGACACACCTCCATGGAAATCATCTAATCAAAAGTTACCACCCACGATTGGGTGGGTCACATCTTCATGGAAACAATCAAAATGCTCCCACCCAGTAATGTGAATGAGGATTAAAGGACATGGCTTTTCTGGGATCCACCACAGATTCAGACTGGGACAGGGACTTTGGAAATACTTTATTCACTGCCCAAATTACTCTGGGATGTATCAGGGCATCACAGTAACTTGGACAGACCAATACAATCTCACACCCTATTCAAGATTCCACATACTTATAGTGTTCAACTAAACTGATCGTACAAGTTAAATTAGGAAGTGCACTACCAAAAATATACATTTTGCACCAAATAAACATCTCTCCCTTTGGTCTCACACAGAAGTTGAACTTTTAAAATATGGACGATATCATCCCTTACCCTCTATTATGACATGTCTTTTGAGGAGACATGACCCAACCCAAAGCATATGGCATGTGAACTTTGTATCCACAAAGCTGTTTAAAAAGAGAAGTGAAGAAAACACTCATGCCCTTTCTATCCTTCCTCCCCTAGGCTTCCCGCTGCCACCTCTAGAGAATTCTTAGAACTGGCAGCTGGGAAAATCTCACGCAAATCCACCGACATCTTCCTTCCGTATGGTTACTTGTGTCTCCTCCTCCCTCCATCATGAAATGAATAGGGAAAAAACCCTAAAAAACAAAACAATACAGACCATGGTGTGCTCCTCAGGGAGTTCCCGGGGAGCAAACTGCAAGGGACAGAATGGGAGCAGAAGCTTTGGCGTGGAGGGCAGCAGGGTAGCAATAGCTGGGGCTGCCTGGATGGAGCCCCGAGTCTGCCACTCACCCACCAGTGGAGCAGCTGGCTTTGCCAACAATTATCCCCATTTTATGGATGAGGAAATCGAGGCTGAAGCAATACCCCATAGATGTTCTGTACAGACCAAGGATACACTTAACAACTGCAATGAGGGTCGATATTGCCATCATCCCCATCGCAGATGTGGGGAAACTGAGGCAAGAGAAACTGCAAATCTACTCGAGGTTGGAGGTTGAGCTGCTAAGTGCTGAGCTGGGATCTGAACCTGGAATGAGCTTTCTGGACCATTCTATTGCACTGTGTGGCCACAAGTCCTGCCAAAGTGCTCCGTCATCATTTGAGAAGTGTAAACAAGAGCCCCCATGGCTTTCTTGCTTTTCCCTGCCCCCAGCTCTGTTGCCTTGACAAGTCACATCTCCACTCTGAACCTCCCTCTAAAAGGAGCCCATGGGCCAGATCCACGGACCAGGGTTCAGGAAGGTAACGAGAAGTCAAACCATTAACATAAGCTGTTTGACCATTCACAGTCTTCCAAATATTGAGAAAATAGAGGAAGAGTAATCAAAAGTGTCCTTTGATGGTGAGAAGACTGAGCCACCGATGATGGCACAGGATATTGCTTAATACCAGAGCTGCCAGAATCTACAATTTGGGAAGACCCTGAAACCCGGAGTCTGGGGCCTTGGGAAGTTTGGGGGTGGGGGGGTTGGGGGGCAGGAAACCCAGCAGAAGGTGGTCTGGCATCTCTGACAGATGCTTCTGGGCCAAGCAGACCCTCTCCGCCTGGCCTGCATCCTGTCTTCTCACTGCGGCTCCCTGGCCCCTCCCAGGTACACCCTGGCACCTACCTATTTCTCAATACCTGAACCCACGGCGCTGGGCTTCAGAGGTTTCAGTGCCTCCTGCCCATACCCTGGAAGGGTAAGACACCTTAGGGCATTCATCGGTCAGCTGGGGGCACGGCTCTGCTAGGAGAGGTTCTGAGACAGAAACCTGGGCCTTGGCTGCTGGACACTGTGTGCAGGAAGGTGGGGTGGGGAGGGGAGGGCAAGGGGAGGGGAGAGGGTATCGAGGGAGACTCTTCTCCGCTGCGCAGTTGTGCCCATGGCTGGCGCTGGCTGAGCCTGGGGTAGTGATGAGCTGGAAGTTGGCTGATAGAATCCAAACCTCCCCCCCAACCCCATGAACCCCATTTTGATGAAGAGACTGAGGGTCAGGGAAGGGAAGCAACTTGCCCGGGACGCTTGCCTGGTGAGTCGCAAATGTAGGAATCGTGGAATTCAAGCCCAGTCTTCCAAAGTCTTGACAAGTGCAACTTCTGAGCAGGCCGAAACCCCATGCCTCAGTGGGCCTTGGAGAGTGGGGATGGGGTCATGCTCCCAGTCTGGTTGTCCCCTCCTAACCCCGTTATCCCTGGGCCCTTCTTAGCCTGGTGTGTCTAAGTGTGCCTGTCACCCTACATCTGTTCTCCTAGGGCACTGTGCTGGTTTGAAACTGTCATGTACCCCAAAAAAGCCATGTTCTTGATCCTCATCCAATCTTGTGGGGCAGACCTATTGTTTAAGGTGGGACCTTTTGATTAGGTTGTTTCCATGGAGATGTGACCCACCTAACCGTGGTGGGATCTTTTTGTTCAGTCGTTTCTGTGGAGATGAGTCTCCGCCCATTCAAGGTGGGTCTTAATCCACTTACTGGGGTCTTTTAAGAGGGAACCATATTGGAAAAAGCTCAGAGTCAACATAGAGATGTTTGGGGATCCAGAAAGGAAATGTCCCCAGGAAGCTGTTTGAAACCAGAATCCAAAGGACCAGCAGACACCAGCCACGTGCCTCCCCAGCCCCATCAGCCTATCTCGAGTCAGGGTATCTTTCTCTGGATGCCATAGTTGGTACATTTTTGTGGACTTAGAACTGTAAATTTATAACTTTAAAAATCCCCATTATAAAAACCAACCCATTTCTGGTATATTGCATTCCGGCAGCTTTAGCAAATTGGAACAGGTGCTTTATGCCAGCAATTTCGGGGGTCCAAGCCCAAACCTCCCTGCTCAGAATCTTGGAACCCATACCTGCAGGGACTGGACGAGGCCAGGAAGTTCCCAGACTCGCCTGTTGCAGAATCACCTGGGCTGCTTGTTAAGATGACAGACTGTCCAGCTTCACTCAGCAGGTCTGGGAAAGGGTCCCGTGGAAGCATTAGTTCCTGCATGCATTCATTCATTCATTGCCTACTCTGTGTGGGTGGTAACTCCCCCACCCCACCCCATGCCTGTTATATTTTAGCAAAAACAGGCTTCCTAATATCCTCTAAAGACCCATGTCTTCGCTGGCCCCTGCTTCTTCCTCCTGGGCTACCCAGAGAAGACCCAGCAGCCTCTCGCTTCTGGCTGGCCTCAAGGACACCTCTCTCACCTCACTCCCTGCCACCTCCCAAGCTCAGCACCCCTCAGCTGGCTCTGTAAGTGGGGTGAGCCCTGTGGGGGCCCTCGTTGCTGGGATGGCAGCCTGTGTTACCTGTGTGCAGCCAGGGGCCCCCTTGTCATTCTCTAAGCTGCTGCTGGCAAGTGTGCAGCTCCGCGGCTCAGATGAATGAACCCAAGGCAGGTGTCCAGGGGGGCCAGGCGCTGGGAGGCAGCCAAACCCCTCCAGTTTCTGCTGCTGCCCAGGGCAGGGGTCAGCCCTTGGCTGATGGCCCACAGCTGAGAGGAGTCAGGCCCAGCCAGGAGCTTCCACCTCTGGGGCCGCTAGAGGGAGACCTTCCGGGCGCAGCCTCTTGCACTTGGCCAAGGGTGTGTACACGGGAGGATGTGTGACCTGGGAGGGGGTGAGAAGTGGGCAGTGACCTAAGCCCTGCACATGGGGGGGATGACTGAGCGTCTGCAGGTGAAGGTCTGCTGAATTAAAATGACATCAGTGGTGGACATCTGTTTGGGGGGCCTCTTACCTGCCTGGGGCCGGTACTACCACTTCCACTTTATAGAGGAGAAACTGGGGCCCGGGGGGGCTCAGTAACTTGCTCAAAGCAAGGCCAGAGCTGGGATTGAAAGCCCTCGTGGCTCGGCCAAGGTGCCTAGGTCCAGCCCTGTGGGGCCCGTCGACTTGGCTTTAGGTTCCAGCTCTGCTGCCACCAGTGAGTGTCCTCCTCCTCTCTGAGCCTCACTTTCTCATCTGTGAAATGGGACTGATGATACCTATTGGTCAGGGTTATTTAGGGTCTATGAACGGCCCGGCATACACTAAGTACTCAGTAATGAAATAGCCATTGGTGCACAGCCCTCTGGCCCCTCCAGGGTTGTCATCTGAGCCCTTCTTCTCAGCACCCTTGAAGGCCACCACCATCTTCCCAAGAGTCCTTGTTAGGACCCTTGGCGTGAGGCCACAGGGCCTTTGCATCTACTGTGCATGGACCTCGGAAACCCGCTAAAAAGTTCTTGCTCCCCTCACCGTGTGCTTCTCTTGCCTCCCTCCCTCTGCTGCAGGGTGGGCATCAGGGGCCAGCGAACTGTGGGGCCGCTGGAGGCCCCATCCCAGAAGGGCCCGCCCTCCAAACCATCCTGCAAGTGGTATAAACCCTTGTTACTTAGGCACACGCTTGTTTATTTTTAGGCCTTCCCCCCGAAGTGTGGCTAAAGGCTGAAGAACCTCTGAGTTTTGCCAGTTGTAACTATAGCGTCTCTGAGGCCACACACGGTCGTCGCTGGATTGTTCGCTGGACCCACCCTTGGCAGGGGTCTCACTCGCTCAGCACCCCCACCCCCCACCCCGCCATCTGTTCTGCTTTCTGGACTTCACCGAGCAGCCCTAGTTTTTCTGGTTAGGTGGGAACTCCAAGGCCGCCTGTGTCTGAGCCTCAGCCCAAGCAGGGCACCATCTAGAAAGAAAGCTTAAGCTTCAGGGCAGAGCCTCCGACCTCAGCACCCCTCGGGGGCAGTTGCTTCCACCTCTATGCCGAGGACCCCAAGGAGCCACAGGTGCCGGGTCCCCTGGGCCCACGGGGCAGAGGTGGGAGCCCTCGGCAGCACGTCTTCCCATGGCCCCTGGCGCCTGCTCCCACCTGCCTGATCAGGGTGAATGGCCATGCGGGCAGGCCGCGTTCTGGGAAGAGGCGGGGCCCGGATCAGTGGGGAGGCTAGAGCAGGAATCCAGCCAGAGGCCTCTCCAAGGTCCGCCCTGGTGAGCAGGGCCATGCCTTCTAGACTCTCTCCGAGAGTTGCAGACACTGTTGCCAGGACGGGTCACTGAAGGTGTGGCCCGAGCAGGCTGCTGCAGGGAGGTAGGAGCCAGTCCTCCCCCTTCGGGTCCTGTCTGCCGTGCCCCTCCCACCTGGCTCCGGCTCCTGTCTGAGAACCCGCCTGCGGGCCTGCGAAGTGCACAGGGGAGCATTGAGGGAGCAGGCAGGGGGGACTCTGAACTGCAGGTGTCGAAAGGACCTTCCCTGACCCGCCTACCCGCCCCACCCCCCGGAGGGGAAACGCCCTGCCTGGACTCCCACTGGCCTCTTGGGGCAAATCCAAATGTCTCAATTGCACAACTCCCGATTCATGCATGGATTCATTCAGTCAACAGACGCAAAGCAGCGCCAATGCCCCAGGGACCGGGCCGAGTGCAAGGAATTCAGAGGAGAACAGAAGATGGTCCTGTCCGGGGACGTGGAGCCCGGCAGCCCATCTGTCCATCTGTCCTGCTTTGTGCTCTTTCCCAAAGCCTCGTGCTCCCTGCCCTGGACACTGCACTGGCTCTCTTCTTCCATCCTGTCCTCACCCCCTCCGAGGCCGGGCAGGGGCGGGGGTGGGGTCCCCCTCGGCTGAGGACCTGCCCCCACCCACTGGTCACCAGCCCTCAGCTGTCACCTTGTCACCACCAGTGCTAAGCTTGGGTGGTTAGAAATCATTATGGATTTAGGAAAGCATGATGTTTTGCTTGCTTTCCAATTAGAGAAGGAACATTCATTTATGATTTTTTTAATGGAACCATTACAGGCACAGGCAGTGTGGAGAGCGCACCCTTCCCCCACCCCCAGCCTCCCTCCCCCTCTCCTCGCCCTTGTCCCACCCCCACCCCGGTCCATCCTTCTCCTTCCCTCCCCTCCTAATTCTCTTCCCAAGGGGCTCAGCCCAAGGGTCACTGGTCACCATGGTGCAGGCTATGCACCATGTTATGTGGCAACCCTGATGCCTTCCAGAATGTTCTCCTATAGATGGATATTAACATATATATTGTTTCAATGAAAGGGGACTGTCTGAGCCTGCCAGGGCTGCTATGACAAATGCCACATGCTGGTTGGCTTAAGGATCAGTTTTGGGGGCTGGAAGTCCAACACGAAGCCCTCAGCCCACCACGTGTTCTAGTTTGCTAGCTGCCGGAATGCAACACACCAGAGACAGATTGGCTTTCAATAAAAGGGGATTTATTTAGTTAATGTATAGAAGAAAGGCAGCTAACCTTCAGCTAAGGTTCCTTCTTACGTGGGAAGGCACAGGGCGATCTCTGCTGGCCTTCTCTCCAGGCCTCTGTGTTCCAACAACTTTCCCTGGGGTGATCCCTTTCTGCATCTCCAAAGGCCTGGGCTGAACTGTGAGTGCTGAGATGAGGTATGCGGAGCTGCTTGGGCTGTGCCACATTTAAGCACCAGCCAGTTAAGTCAAACATCATTCATTGCAGCAGGCACGCCTCCTAGCCAACTGCAGATGTAATCAGCAGCAGATGAGGTTCACACGCCATTGGCTCATGTCCATAGCAACAGAACTAGGCACCTTCACCTAGCCAAGTTGACACCTAAACCTAACTACCACACCAAGCTTTCTCCTGGGGTCTGTCGCGCTCTCCCGGTGGCTCAGCTGCCGCCTCCACCTCATGGCGCTCTCTCGTTCTGCCTCCTCTGGTTCCTACTTCCACGTCCTTTGCTTCTAAGGACTCCAGGCATACTGGATGAAGGCCCACCCTCACTCAGTTTGGCCTTACCTTAACTGAAAACCTCTTTAGAGGTGCTTTGTAGAGATGGGTTCACACCCACAGGGCTCGGGGTTAAGGCTGGAATGTGTTTTTTGGGGGCCGTGATTCCATCCCCAACAGGGGTTGTCCTAGTTAGTCCATTTGGCAGCTTGCTTTTCCCTTTAGGAATGTGTATGAACACCTTCCTTTCCCACGTCCGTGCACACACCGGGCACCCCAGTGGGCGCCCAATAAACACAGCTGCAGGGAAAGGTGGTGTCAAATCCAGGTTTTCACTCGTCTCATGTCAACCGCAGGGACTCTGAGAGCAAAGGATGTCACTTCTTCTGTGCCTGAGAACATGAGTACTTACTTATCACTAAAAGGAAGGATAGGTACTCTTTCAAACACATATACTTTTTCATTCAAATTCATTCATTCATTCATTCCATAAGTATTTATAGGGCACCTGTTATATTCCAAGCATTGTTCTAGGTACAGAGATGCAAGTTGAATGAGAAACAGCCTTCAGGGAACCTAATAATAGATATGCATACAAAATAATGTACATTAAGTATCAATGTCGTGTAGAAAAACAAAGCAAGATAAGAAGATGGAGTGAGTGATGGGCAGGGGGAGCTATTTTATTTAGGGTGTCGGGGCAGGCAGGGCAGAGGGCCTTTTAGCACAGCCTGAGTGAGCCATGCAATGTTCTAGAGGGAGAGCAATCCAGGCAGAAGGAAGAGACAGGGCAGAGCTGAGCTTGATATAAGAAGAGCTGAGTGTGGCCAGAACAGAGGGAATGAGGGGAGGAGAGTGGGATGACCTGGCTAAGGGCTATCCTTAGTGTGATGGAAAGCCTCGGGGCATCTTCCGCAGTGAGTGGCTCTCTCTGGTTTGCTTCTTAAAGTGGCCCCTCTGGCCTTTGGGGGTCCTAGGATGACCCTCAAAGGATTTGTCCTGAGTAAAGGGGGCAATGGAGATGTGAGGTATGCAGAGAGCAGTCTTGGGGGAAAGGGAGGAAGCCTGAGCTGGGCAAGCAGTGCTGGAGATGCCGGTTAGATACAGATGATGTCAGAGCCCGAGGCGCGGGGCGTGGGGAGGCCTGGGTTCCATCAGCTTGGTCTGGAATTTAGAGACGATGCTACTGGGGTTACCTGGGGGGTGAGCACAGAGAGAGAAGGAGGCTTAACACTGAGCCCGGGGTACACCGGCATTCAGAGATGAGGAAGAGGAGGAGGGGATGCAGGGTCCAAGGAGCATGTAGCAGGAACTCAGGGAGGGCCAGCTGTGCCAGAGGCCGCCGAGAAGCCCTAAGAGAAGGCACAGAGATGGGCTCACGGATCTGCGGGCGTGGCTCTTTGGTGGCTGAGTGGGCCAGAGAGGACATGAGTGGGAAGAAGAGGCGGTGGGTAGAGACGGCTCCTCCAAGGAGTTTTGCTACAAAGGGGAGAAGAGTGTCACTGGGAGGTGGAGAGTGGTGGGGGGCGGTGGGAGGAGGGAAGGTGGTGGGTGGGAGTGCGAGGTGGGGGCTTTAAGCCAGCAGTGCTGACACAGCTGAAGGAGAGGAGAGAAGCAGAAGGTTGGGGGGAGAACCGCAGGAGCCAGGCCCTTGAGCAGGGAGAAGGGATGGGGTCCAGAGCACCAGAGGGGTTGCGCCGAGGTGGGGGCCGGGGTGGGGTGGGGCTGGCAGATGGAGTGGCTCATTCCCTGGTGTGGTTTTTAATCATTTAAACTTGCATTTCTTTACTCAGAGCAACACTAGATAGCAAGTTAAAACAACACCGTGGCTTGGCCGCATCCACTGTGAGAACGGAGACCACTCTCAGCAGCCAGGCCGTGGACGTTCCAGAAGATGCTGGCATCACAATGAAAGGACGCGTCACAACAACGCAGAACTCATCTACTTGGGAAGAAAAAGAAGAGGCCTCAGGTTGGCAATGGGAGGAGATGGAAAGGAGCTGGCTGCAGTTGGCACATCTGTTGTCCCGCACAGAACGTGATAGGGACGTGCCCTGGGCTTCCTTTACAAGGTGAGATCTGCAGGCTCGCTTCCCCTACGTCGTTATGCAGGAGGACAGGTCTCTTTTGCAACCCGATATTTCTTGGGTGAAAAATACCTCCGCAGGGTTCAGATGAGGTCAGGTGTTGCCTGTTCAGTAACTCAAGCCCAGAGTGATGAGTTAATTCTTAAAGGAAATGACATTGAACTTGTATCACATTCAGCTGCTTTGATTCAGCAAGCTGCAACAATGGATACAAGAAACTGTGGGGATGGTATCATGGCTTTGAAAAAGGAGCAGTTCAGCAGGCTGGTGAATAACAGCTAAAGAGCTGTGCAGCGATGGAAACAACAAGATGCCAGAGCTATTTGATTTTAAAGATGCAATAAAGCTCATCTGTTAAAAAAAAAAAAAAAGCACCATGACAAGTCAACTTGGAAGAAAGGAAAAGGCCTTATATTTCAGTATATTTAGCAATAATTTTTCCCTGCCTGGAGAGCAAATTAGGCAGCCACTTGTCCACAGCTCAGTCACGTGCTGCTCCATAATATTTCCCAAATGAACTTACTTCTCCAAACTTTGGCTTCCTCTCCTACAAAATGGGGACCCCAATGGTACATTTCCTACAAGGTTATTAGAAGCATAAAACGATGAGAGGCTTGAAAAATGTTCTGCAGAGAGCCTGTCTGGGGCACATTCCACGGACAAAAGGTGGTTTTGCCACTCGAGAGTCCTAACTGGTCACGGAAAGGGGACACCGGCTGCAGGAAAGAACCCGGTGGAGGTGGGGTGGGGTCCTTTCCTGGGCGAGCTGCGCTGAGAGAGCGCTGCCTCAGAAAACGTCGTCGTGGTCCCGGCTGCCTCTGACGACACAGAGGCAGGGAGTTCCTGGGGACGTCTGTTCTGACATTTTCATTTTGCAGATGGGGAAACAGCGGCTTGGAGAGAAGAATGAAGGGCCCGAGGCCATGCCTGGCAGGTCCAGTGGCTCTTCTGCTCCGCAGCGAACGAAACGGGAGCTTAGCAGTGGGCAGGCAGCAGGGAGAGACGACTCATGGGCCGTAGTCACTGGCAGGCGAGCCAGCGAGGGAACTGACTCGGAAGACGGAGCAGGATTTGCTCCTGGGGGACCCCACGGCACCTCCATGCCTAGGAGGGACCCCTAGGACCCTAGAGGCAAAGAAAGCCCAGCCAGCAGCCTCGGGATGCTTTCCAGCCAGGTGTAGCTAATCAGGGGCCTGGGACAGGAGGTGAACGGCAAGTGGAGAGGCACTGGCGGCCTCCTCCTCCCAGGGGTAGGCCACCACGGGGTCCCCCTGACTCCCGCCTGCCCCCAGTCCTTTCTCCCAAGAGCAGCGTGCACTGGGGATGGGCGGCTGTGCTGGTTTGAAAGGATGTATGCCCCCTAGAAAAGCCATGTTTTAATCAAAATCCCATTTCATAATGGTAGACTAATCCCTATTTAATATTGTATGTTTGAAACTGTAATCAGATCATCTCCCTGGATGTTGTGATTTAGTCAAGAGTGATTGTTAAGCTGGATTAGGTGACGACATGTCTCCACCCATTTGGGTGGGTCTTGATAAATTTCTGGAGTCCTATAAAAGAGGAAATGTTTTGGAGAATGGGAGATTCAGAGAGAGCAGAGCAGAACGACATAACCATAAGAAGCAGAGTCCACCAGCCAGCTACCTTTGGAGCTAAAGAAGGAAAATGCCTCCTGGGGAGCTTCATGAAACAGGAAGCCAGGAGAAGAAGCTAGCAGATGATGCCATGTTTGCCATGTGCCCTTTCAGATGAGAGAGAAACCCCGACCGTGTTCACTATGTGTCTTTCCATATGAGGGAGAAACTCTGACTGTGTTCGCCATGTGCCCCTCCACTTGAGAGAGAAACCCTGAACTTCATCGGCCTTCTTGAACAAAGGTATCTTTCCCTGGATGCCTTAGATTGGCCATTTCTATAGACTTGTTTTAATTGGGACATTTTCTCGGCCTTAGAACTGTAAACTAGCAACTCATTAAATCCCCCTTTTTAAAAGCTATTCTGTTTCTCGGATACTGCATTCCGGCAGCCAGCAAACTAGAACAGCGGCCAACACCACGACCAACAGCTAGCTCACCTTGAGCCACAGCTCCTACCTGAAGGTCCCCAGAGTCTGGCTATAAAAGCAGCAGGTCACGTGGAACAGCCCAGGGTGGCCACTCTCCAACCCGGGCTCCAGGCAGCATGAAGCAGTCAAGAAGCTGGGCTCCAGGGACGCCCTCTTCTCTCCCAGGATGCTGGGACCAAACATCCTCAGAGCAATGCCCAATACCTCTCCACTGATGACATGCCAGGGCCTGAGCCCTGGGGCACTGGACTTCTCCTTCGGGCACGTCTCAGGCTGGTCTCAGCTCACCAAGTTACGAGCAGTGATGGTTTCTGCAGCACCGGAGCTTCTATAAAGTTTTTCTGCAAAAGGGGCTTGGAGGGCAGCACCCCAGGGGGAGGTGGGATTTGGGGTGGACGTGGCTGGCTTGCCTGGCAATCGTGCCGTTTCACTTAGATGCTGTGTTCTTTGGGGTGCACTGGGGGCTATTTGGGAGTGTGCCGAAACCACTGGAACCCCTCAAAATTGATGATACAAAATAGCAATTTGCATATTCGACAGAGGACCCATACCCAGAATATACAAAAACCCCCTGCCCAGCTGTGCTGCCAAGACAGGGGATCCAGAAGGAAAATGGGCAGAAGAGTTGACCAGTCACTTCGCAAGAGAGGATGACCAGATGGCAAATGGCCAGTAACAAAAGGAGAGGTGCCCAGTTTCATTAGTCACCAGGGAAGTGCAGATTAAAACCACGTGGGGATACCACGACGAAAAAGTCAGAAGAGACGTAGTATGGGTGAAAATAGAAGCCACTGGGACTCCACTGCAATGCTGGTGGAAGGGTAAACTGATACAACCCCTTTGGAAGACTGTTCCAAAGTATCTACTCAAGCTGAATACATTCACAGCCTGGGGTCCAATCATTTTACTCTAGGAAGACTTAATAGCAATGCTCCCTACAGTATCTAGAACGTCCACTGCACTCAATAGTATAGAAAGATCCACCCCTGTGATGTAAAGTAAAGGAAGCCAGGCATGAAATGGGTTCAGGCTTAGGATTCCATTTATATAAAAACTACCAACATGGGAGAAACTAATCTCCATCATGAGCAGCCAGGGTGGGGAGTGGGGGGTGACCAGAAGGGCTCCTCAAGGGCTTCTGGGTGGGTGGGGGGCTAGTGACATTTGAAAATTGAGCTGGTCACGGTTTCTGCATTTTTCTGTGTGTAAGTTTTGCTTCCAGAAAAAAGTTGAAGAGCAAATCCCATGCCAGTCTCCCGGCTGTGGGGCCTGAATTGCGAGTGCAGTGTTGGCGTCCGTCTCCATCCAGCCTTGTGGGGGCTCCCTTTTAATCACACACATCCCCCTCCTCCCAAAAATGTTCCCCAGCTCGGTAAACGCCAAGTCCCTTCTCCCAGTTGCCCAGACCCCAAGCGGCCCCCTAGTCCTTGACTCTCCTCTTGTGCCAGCCCATCCTGGAATCCATCCAGCAGCCAGCCCACATCGGCTCCCACCTGGTCGGTGTGGCATCATCACTCACCTGGAAGAGCCGTCACCGCTCACCTGGAGTGGCATCACCGCTCACCTGGAGTGGCATCACCTCTCACCTGGAGTGGCATCACCTCTCACCTGGAGTGGCATCATCTCTCACCTGGAGTGGCATCACCTCTCACCTGGAGTGGCATCACCTCACACCTGGAGAGCCGCAGCAGCCTCATCCCACATCCCCCTTCCTGCACTCCTGGGGGCACCTCCATCGATAGCAAGCTCTGTTTTTCTCAGACACAAATCTGATCGCATGCCGAGTTGTTCCGTGGTTCCAGGTTACCGGGGGTGTCGGGGGTGTGTAGGGGGGGATAACTTCAGCTCTTTCCTTGGGTCTCCCAGGCCCTATGTAAGGGGGCCCCTACCCATCCCCTTTTCAGCATTCTCCAG
Organism: Myrmecophaga tridactyla; assembly: GCA_004026745.1. NCBI lineage: Eukaryota > Metazoa > Chordata > Mammalia > Pilosa > Myrmecophagidae > Myrmecophaga > Myrmecophaga tridactyla. The sequence continues at coordinate 268 of PVIY010053466.1, read as the reverse complement.
CTAGGCTCATCCCCAGCTCAGGTTTCCCCCCTGTTTCTTCTCCTGGTAGCCTCCTCCTCTTCCAGAACCCCATGGCCACCAACCTCCCATCATCCAGGGACCCTCAAGTCCCTACTGAGGAAGACTCCCTTTCGTGCAGCCCGGGTGAGAGCTTCCGCCTTCCTGGGTCCCTATTTTACCCAGCCCATTTCCCTCACCACCTCCAGTGTGTCTCCCACACCCCCAGCCTATGCCCCCACCCCCAGACCATATGTCCCTTACCCCCCAG
>PVIY010053465.1:0-14698 GCA_004026745.1 Myrmecophaga tridactyla | reverse complement strand
AAAAAAAAGCAAGCAAAAAAAGAAAGATCAGGATTCCTTAGACAAAAAAAAGGAAGCCAGATCAAAACATCAATCAAGTGTCACTGCTTGTCTCTGCTCAAGAACAGAGATGGTCTGTGGCCCCAAGCCTCCCAGGTGCTCAGTTCTAACTCAGGATGTCTTAGCTGAAAGCCTGGCTCCAACATGGTGAATATTCTCTGTTAGAAGAAGCTGCCTAAAGGCTCCTTTTTCATCCCTTGACATATACTGATGTGAACTCTGGAACTATCTCCAAAAGTTTGACAAATCAGACTGACTTACTGGTAAACTTTCTTAGCATTTCTCTCATTCCTGTGATGTGGCACAGACTCAGTTCTGTGGTGGTGGCCTCTGGACACTGAAGCAAGAGCGGTTCACTCCTACAAGATGGCAGAGATGTTTACTCTGGTTCATTAGTACAGACCATGTGACCTGTTCCAACTTGAAAGTCCATCTCATTTTGCCCCAATAACATAAACACCCCCAATCCCCACCCTAATAACCTATTTTTGTCACACCAAATCCCTTCATCTTTACATAAAAACACAGAATGGAAACCTTACCTTTCCAGTGTTCCTCTCACATCCTAAAGGTAGAAAGGGAAGAATGTTAATATGATCACTAGAAAAGACTGAATACATTTTAGATAAAGTCTCTTGCAAATTCAGAGTTCTCTTCCCATGGGCTTATAATACTCAGAGTGGGAGAGTAAATGGTAGAAACAAATCCTTGTTTCTTCTAGGGATGGTTGCTGGTGAACATGAGATGTTTCTCTGAATGACTAGAGACAATTTCCTTTTCTCTGTTTCTCATGTAACTCCCTTGTCAGCAGAACCCATTGTTGACTGAGAAGCAAAAAACTAAAACTATTAGTCTATTTATCCAATGCCTCTGGAAGTTAGAGATAAGCAAAGGAGAACAAGACTGAGAGCTGAGACCAATCCTGTTTGAGGTCATAGTGGTTGGATGAAAGTTACTAAATTAATAGGAGTATTCTGCGGACCCAGTCTAGGAAATAGACGTGAAGTAGGAGTTGGCTCACATGGTTTATGTGAAGAAGGTACTGGAGAATTCAGTACCCTAGAGAAGTGCTAGTGCAAACATGGTAAAGCATATGGACTCAGTACACAAAATACATGGATTCTACCACCTATTAGCTACTTGACAGGTAAATTACCTACTGGGTAATAGGCTTCAGTTATTAAATAAGTACTGGGATTTAAGAGTTCATGTCAGCTTTTATCCTATCAAGGGAAGAGCTAGAAATATGGAAGCCCCCATAGGAAGGGCTTGTGTTATTAAACATATTATTAAAGCCATTTTGTAGATGACAATCATCTCTGGATAACATCATAATAGTAGTTATCTTCATAGGTCTTGGTAAAGATTAAATTTAATATGTCCATTACATAGTCAATACTAAGCAATTTAATAAAACATTTGACAAAGCTGAGGTTGCAGAGGCAGGCACAGAAGAAACTGGAGTCATCATCAGGCTGGTTAGGATAGGTGTTCCTCTGTTTCTCCTCTGCCCAAGACTTTAAAGTATAGAATATTAATTCTTCAAGAAAACTATATTTGGGCAAAAATTTAGGTTTTCAGCCAAACGAAGAAAAATGTATTCTCCATAGCTCAAAATCTTATGGGTTATTGCATATTGCTTTCATTAATTTTCTCAACTCTCTCATGAATTCTATTCTCACCTCGAAAGATTCTATAATGGAATTCTGACACTTGGACTCTATCTGTTCAATCATTTTGCTTATACTTCTGATTTGTTGTGTCAGCTGGATCTCATTGTCCCTCAGTTTCTTCAGGTTGTCTCTTTCCTCCTTCTCTAGTAGTTGGAGTTGCAGATGCTCCTCCTCCTTCAGGAACTGATACATTTTCATGTATTCTGACACAACAGCCTGTTTACAATTCTTTGTCTCTTCCTGCCGTCACACACACACACATATACACACACAAGTAAACGAAGTTAGTGACAGAAACACTGGTGGTTATAGATTTTTATACCTCTACAAAGTCCTATTACTCCTCCAAGACAATTCTTGAAACCTGACACATAAATTACACACACTATTGATTGGCTAAGTGGTTATTCTGACATTTTAGAATGCATGTGTGCGATAGATACAGCAGTAAACAAAATCAAATTTTCTGTTCTCAGGAGACTGGCATTTGAGTGGGAGAGACCAAAATAAACATAGGTGACCAGTATTATGATAAAAGAATAAAGCAGGCTAAGGATAAAAACAACCACAAAAATTTGTGAGTGTTCATTCATGCAAATTTTTTTTTCAGTGAAAGTAGCATTGGATCACATAATATCAATAGAAATATACATGACAAATAATCCCACTTACAAACTCAAAATCTAATAGAAATATACATGACAAATAATCCCACTTACAAACTCAAAATCTATAGGGAGAATCAAATACACAGTTACATATTTTTTTAATTACCAAATTAAACACTTAATTCTTTGCTTTGGCTGCTAGTCAGCTCAAAACCAAATCTGTGACTAACCTCTAGCATTTGTTCAGACATACTTATTCAAATTACGATTTCACCCTTGTTGGCTTTTTCTCTTAATGTATTTCTTTTATTTCTACTCTTGTTTTCACAAAGCATTTTATATATTCCTTTTTTAATTGATTTTCATCCTGTCTGTAAGTATAATGTTTTAAATAATTGTAATCAGAGCCATAATAGAGGTATCTATATTGCATGGATGCTCAGAAAAGGGGGATAAACATATACATATATATATAGGCCTGCATGGGGATGACAGAATTGCTTGAATTTGAAAGTCTTGAAATGCCCAAGTAGAAAACTGAAGGTAGGAGACCAAAAGCAAAGATACTGCATAGTGCAGGAATGGAACTGGAAATTTTTTACTTTTTTTCCTGATATTTCTCTAAGAATCTCTTTAGACCCCCTTATAGAATCATATATAAGAACCAAAATTAAGACAGATACTTACCTTACATAATATCACCCTTTCCTTTTCATGTGTTAATATATTCTGTGCTTCCCTTTTCTTTTTGCGCAAAATATTTAGGACTTCCTGAAGCTTCTTCTGCAATAGAAACAAAGCTGTGTTGCAAATAAGCCGAGCAACAGTTTAAAAATGAGCCCTAACCCAAGAGAGTAGTGAAGTGTCCCTGCCCCCCTGCCACAGAAAATGAGCAGCAGAGCCCCAAGACAGTTTTAGGCAGGGCCCTCCTCATTCCAGATCATTGGAGCCGCCATCTTTAATTCTTCCCACGGCAGTGACTGCTCTCCACCTGGAAGCTTCCTGTTTGTGACACTCCCTCTCCCACTGAGATTCCTCTGCATGCTCCAGCAAGCCTCTCCATCCTTTCTTCACCACCCCTAAGTGACTCAGAATGCAGGCATTTTAGGATCTCAAAGAGAGGCTCCTAGAATGTTGCATAAACAACTGGAATCTCAACAGCCTGAAGGTGAGCAGGTGGCTCAGAGCCCAGGGAACAGAAGAGTAAGCTTTTAGGAACATTAACATCCAAGAAGTCTGGGGTTCTCCTCTTGAACACCCCACTCCCCACTCTACCCCCGCATATAGGCACACACCTCAGACCTGGATTTAAACTCATCTGGGGTGTAAGCCCATCCTGGCCCTGCTCTGAGGTTTCAGGTTTCTCAGAGCAAGAAGATACAGCCCCTGAAGCTTGAGGAATGCAGGAAAGATTTGATATGATTGCATCAGCTGTACCTGTCCTCCCTTCTCCCCAGCCCCCATAGTATGGGTTAAATTGTGTCCCCCAAAAAGTTATGTTGAAGTCCTAACCCTCAGTACCTTAGAAGGTGATCTTCTTTGGAAATAGGTTTGTTAGAGATGGAATTAAGCAGGTTGAAATCAGATCATGCTGGAATGGGGTGGGCCCTTAATTAACGTGATCAGTGTCCTTACAGGAAGGGGGGGGTGGGGAATGTGGAGTTAATGACCAATGAATACAAAGTTTCTGTTTTGGGTGATGGAAATTTTTGGTAATAGGTGGCGGTGATGGTAGCATAACATAGTGAATGCATACTGAATGCAACCACTAATTGCATGCTTGAAAGTACTTAAAATATGAAATTTTACGTTGTATATTTGTCGCCTGTGGTAGACTAAATTATGTACCCTAATTTAGACATGTTCTTAATCAGAATCCACATTGCTGTGACTATAAACCCATTGTAAATAGCACCTCTTGAAGATGTTATTTAAATTAAGTTGTGGCCCAAATAAATGAGATTGTGTTTTAATCCAGATCACTGGGATCCATTAGAAGCAGGAGAAATTCAGACATAGTAAGAGAAAGCCATGGGGAGAAATCAGTGGGAACCCAGAAGAAAGAAGAGGAGGATATCTTAATGTGATAGGAAAGCCAAAGAGCCCCAAGGATTGCCAGCTGGCTAGAATGCTACTAACCCCAGAAGGAAGCAACTTCTGAAACCATGAAATAATAAATTCCTGTTGTTTAAGCAAAAAAAGAATGAGCCCAAATGACTGGGATGATGCAAACCAAATATGAGAGCAAGATCCATGCAAGTTTGTGGTCTGGTGCCTAAATAAGAGCACCCATGATTGTCATTGTTATAGAATATCATGGGAGTTGTAGGGGAACGTGGTTTCTGTTTTGAGATTTACGGTGAGCAGCCGATCTTACTTTGTGTTGGTTCTCAGCCTTATTCGAGAAATACAGTCTGTTCATTCCATGACTTTGGGTTGAGAAAGAATTTATACTCTGCTCATCATCAGAGAACACGTTAGTGGCTGCCAGCATTCTCCCATAGCTGCCTTGCTCGTCCTCACTCTGTAGCACCTGGGATCTCAGTTGCCTGCCGATGCCAGCCAGCCTGCCCAGACGCTCATTGGGCTGAAAATGAGGGATCTCCAAGGTCCTCCAGCACTCAGGACAAGATAAAGGAGTACTGTGTTCCTCCCAGCTCCTGAGAAGGCACACCAGGCAAAAGCTGTGTCCACACTCAGTGGTCACTGGGCTGGTAAAATAGTCCAAGCAGATAAAACAGGTTAGTTCTTCCCTGAGATTTTCCATCAAATCTGCTATAGACATTTTTTCATGGAGGGACATCAGAGCAAGGTCACACCCCTTATCCTGGGATTAGAAAAGTCCTCCCTGAAGTTCTATTGTTTTGAGTAATAAGTGGATGATCAGTAGCTATGATGTTATTAGAAGAAACTCTACTCTCTTCTGTGCCTGATTTCACCATTTGACATATACTCACCCAACACAAAGCCAATTATGACTCAATGTGGAACTCCTGTATGCTGGGTTCATCATCAACCCCAAACTTTTACTGAACCTCTCTCTGTGCAAGCTACACACTGAATACTGAGGGCACACTTGCTCCTAACAGTGTTACCATTTTGAGGTTCAGCTATTGTATATAACAGCAACGTGACACCCCTTAAATACTTTGATTTCAGGCTGGAGCATTGGGTAACTTGGGATCAGCCAGCACACAGATGTGAATTATGACCTCTAATAGTAGCTGAGTTGGAAGTATGGTCCAAATATTTTTGAAAACTCTGCTGATGGAACCTGGTTGAGAATCTGAAGGCTGAAAGCTGTAATATATATTCATCCTCTCAGTGGGTCCTTTTCTCAACTTGAACAAAACCTAAGATTTCTGTTCCTTTATTGCATCCTCTATCCTTGTTTTTAATTGTATTCATCCCAATCAAATGAGAACAATTTCACCATTGAAGAATTCCCTGACTTTAGATGTACAATTAATTGTCAGAAGTATATTTATTGCTTTGTTCTTCAGGCCACTGCATTCACTCCTCTGCCTTGTGGAAAGCATCTAAAACAACATTCTAGTTGGAAAATGTCTCGATAGGCCATTACACCATGAATTGGTGGAAATAATCATATTTTAGTATAGATATAACTTTTCTCAGTTATTTTCTCCCTTTGAAAACATCTGCATTAGGCCCTCTTAGTTCTCCATTAGATAATTGTCCCTATTCTCCATCAGTTCTTATTAGACAGAGATAAAATGTGAAGACATTTCTTAAGACCTATGAAAAAATAAGTGTAGTGAGGAGATTTTATACAATGACTACTACATAAAAATCCTATACATATTCTTGTCATGTGCTCATGAGTCAATTCTTGCCATGGTCTTCCTCCTAGCCTCTGCCAGAAAGTGGGACCTAACAAGCATTCTCAGAGTATAACCAGTTCCACTCTCCCACTAATTTCATCACACCATAATTCTACTTTTAACCTATTACTCTCCAGCTTGCAAGCTTCCATGGGTCCCCATTATCCAGTTATTCCACTCATTTCTTTATTTCAAAGCTCCAACTGAACAAACATTCTTTCCCACTTACTTTCAATGGGATGTCGGGTGGTTTCTTATATTGAATGTTTATTAAAGATTTTTTCTGGTTTTGAATGCTTCTTCCTCTACCTTCCTTCCTCTTGGTTAAAATGAACCTTTCTGAAGTCATTGTTTGCTGTATTAAAAAAAATGTTTTAGTCATGCGTCCTTTGTAGAGCATTTTTAAATTACGTGGATGAAAATTTAAGCTAAAAAAGAGGAAAATCAGGGAAAAGGGTTATGCCAGTTTTAATAAGATAAGGAGTGGCACCAGATAGGGGTGATGAGACCCCAACTGCTCAGATTGCTTCTAGCCCACTAACTGGGGCATAGCTTCAAAATATTGCTAGGCATTATCTAAGATTGGGGCTTGCTAAATAAACATCTGTAATAACCTTAACAACTGCCACCACTGGAGAAATAATTTATAAGGCGTCATTCATTGTGTTATTCCCACCTCAAACCCTGAAGGAGTCTTTAGCATCAATCAGAATTATTACAATAAGCCTTACAATAGAGCTATAGTACGTCACAGAACCTGTGTTCCAATTTGGAATGGGGAGATTGGCGTATTCCATTTTCAAGTCACATTCATCAGTCCCATCTCACTTCTCCTTTCCAAATAAACTCTTTCCTTTGAAAAGGTCCTTGACAAGATAACTAAGTCTTTTTACTTGTGACTCAAATAATTATTTTGCATAATATATCAAAGGCTCAATTTGTGGGTAAGTAATTTTTAAACGAATGAATAGAGGAAACATATCATTATAGAACCACAGTCTTAAATCCTGCATGAGCCAAGAAATCATATTGTCCAATTACCTTCTATGGAGTATTGAAAAAAAACAAAAATTCAGGCTCAAATAAATTAAGTTGGTCCCCCTAATATGATACTCACCATATGGGTAGGTAGGAACCAGGCAACTGGAGCTCCTGCCTTCCCCCCCACCACACACACACACCCCTTTTTCTTTTCTTGACTTCTTAGTGCATAAAAATTTCTAGCTATTTCTCAGCGAAATTAATCCTGCTCAAGTACTTTCAGAAGGAACTAGGCCAGCTGTCATTGTGACCTATAATGTGACAAGTAACTAAAATCGCTGGCCACACTCACTATTGAGAATGCAGACTTCTGTATTATCTCTCCGAACGTTTTGATAGTGAGAGAAATAGGGGAAATGGCCTCTTCTCAGGAAACAGAATGGCTCAGATCTGCTTGCCCAGCCTGTTTGCTGAACCTCCCACATCCAGGTTCCTTAAGTCCCGACAAGCACGATTTAAATTTCGCCTCCAGGTGGGTCCATTTCCCTCGAATCCAAGTCAGGGGGGCTGTAACTGTAACTTCAGACCTTAGGGTCTTGTCTCTTCCTAATTGGATTAGCTTTCGCGCTCAAAACTGTAAACCCACAACTCCCAGCCAATGGGGGACGGGTGAGCAGGGGAGGCGGCAGTTGCTTCGGGGCAGTTGCTGTGTAATCTTTGTTACTGCACGGAGCTGGCGCACTCGCCTGCTTCCGCCCATCTGGTGGGTGCTCCTTCTCATGAGAAAGAAATAAAACAATGGCTATCTCTGATGTAACTTTTTGTCTTCAGAAATCTTCTTTTGGGTAGGCGGCTGTCGTCCCGCTCAGTAGGCTTAACTCATAGATGAAATTAAATCATTGAGTGGGCTCTTCTTTCCAAAATACATGACACCAACCCTCAGGGGACTGGCAGGCAAGATTTCCAAGAGCAAAAGCAGTAGCTTCTGCTCTGGCCTGTCTCCTCCTGATGAGGAAGGGTACCCCAGGTGGTCCCCAGTCATGCACATCACCCCTGTGTAATTAGGAATGGAGAACTCAGAAAAGAGACACTATAAAATACAGAAAAGGCTTATATATTGGGTGGGGATGGTGGCAGTAGGCTAGATGGGGGCTTATTTGAAAAAACTATATTTATTACTTGAAAGCTTGGTTTTAAATACGTGTCTCATTTCATATGAGTGGCGAAAAATGGATTGTCCTACAAATGGATTAGGGCAAAGAAGGGTATGCACCTGGGAAAAAAAAATTTTAAAGCTGGCTCTCTACCTAACAGCTCATACCAACGTGTACTCCAGGTGGATACATGTGTGAGCATATGTATTTTCCCACTCTAGTTTTGGATTACTACTTCATATTATTTCTCTTTGATTCCTATTTTTTTTTCTCTTTTTTTTGTATGCTGTACAGCAGGGTCACATTTCATTATTTTTCCGTGTAAGTATCCTATTTTTGCAGCACCATTTGTTGAATTTTTGGTGTTTTTGTTTGTTTGTTTGTTTGTTTTGGAAGTGCATGGACCAGGAATTGAACCCGGTCTCCTGCATGGCAGGCAAGAATTCTACCACTGAACTACCCTTGCACCCCCTCCTCCGTTTGTATTGCTTTTTAAATCTTATTGATTTATATTACTTTATTCTATTTGTTTTTGTTATAGGTCACCCGACATCCACTTAGCAAGTCAGGAGCATATCTTTTAAATAAATGGTCAATTTTTGCATCCAAAGAATGAAGTCCATCATAAAAGGAGATCCTTAGTAACACATTAGAACTTTAAAATTGGCTACTAAGTATTAATAAACTTAAATAACTTACATTATAGATATCCATGCAGCAAAAGTAAATAACCAAGTAAATTAGAAGTGTAGATCTAGGGAAGAAGATCTGTCAAATAGCTAACTTCTTAAATTATAGAGTTCTTAGATGAATGCATTCTTTAACATAATAGCTGTTCTCATTACTATTACTACTTAGCCATATTTTAAAATAGTAGATCTTTCTCTCAACGCTGACATGATACTATGTCTGTTACATTATATTAAAGGGAAAAGTACATTTTTGTCCTAAAATAGTTTAAGTATAAATAATAAGAATTAGATTATCTATATATGTATTTTTTTCCTAAAAATTGTGGTCATGCTATGGATGTTGATAAATGTGTCTGTGTACATAAATGCATAGGGAAAAGACTGGAAAGAGACATGCTGAAGTCGTCATAAAAGAAGCTAACTTTGGGTGATGGGATTAGAGTATGGGAAGAAATCACTTTTGCTTATTATTTAGATTTTTGCATACTGATGTGTATGTGTGTGTATGAATACTCATTACTTTTTAATGCTTTCATCTGCATTTTTTCCCATAAATTAATAAAAGGGAAATGGGTTGGAGCAAAGAAATGCAAGCTGACTTGTAGTAAGCCAATTAATGAGCAGTTTTTTCAGGGTGAAAGATAAAATTCTTTCAAAGGATTGATTTCAGCTGTGATACAATAAAGTGTCTTTTCATGAATTTTGTGCTTTCAATAACAGTTTTTATTTGGCTTAGTAATAGGCATGGTGCCTCCCTTATATAGAACAATGAGCTTGATACTGAAAGCAATGTAAATATGGCTAAAACAACTTCTTTTCTTTGGAAGCAGGAGATATGTGCGCAAAAAAAAAAAATAATACTACAAAGCATAACATGATGTATGTTTGAAGAGGAACAGAATTTAAATTTGCCAACTGTTTTGGCATTCTAGTGGAGAGAAAATATTATTCTTCCTGGAAAAATTAGGGAAAACTTTTAGGGAAAAATTGCATTTGATCTGGACTTTTACTCTAAGGGCCTAATTACATCTCAAGTGATGGAATAAACTGCTATTTGTAAGTAAGAAAATTCTTGGAATGTTTAAAGAATAGAATGCATGATTAGACAGTGGGTCAAAATACTAGCATAGCCAAAAAATACTTTGTATTTCAGAAGTATTAAAAGACCCAATTCAGTTTGGAAATATCCGCCTTTATCATTCTTTACAGGCAGCATGTTAATCCTACTGGCAACTCATGGAGGCCAGATCAGCAAGGAAGTGGGGCCCAGGTGCTGTAACTTCATAGAATCAGTTAAAAGCTCTGACCTAACCACTCTTGCTGAAGCATCAAAGGATTGCGGTTCTGGGGTTGGTTTCTGGAGCTTTGACAACAAATACATTATTATATGAGGATTTAAGGTGAGGTTTTTCTGTTTGTTTGTTTGTTTTCCTGGAGAATAAACCTTTTGCTTTAGGCAAAGTTGGAGAATTTACTTGTTCCAGGCTTCCTGCTGGGTGCTTTTTGTACTTTGTCTCTTAGTGAATTAAGGAAAGAGGTGAAATTGAAGAAGCTGGGAAGCCTGAGAGGAAAAGTTTTTTTAAAGCACTTCCAACAAACATAGATAAATGTGACTATAAAGACATGCTCCAAATTTAGGAGGTGCTGTTAAGAAAGAGGAGTTACAATCTAACTTCTTACCACTTTTTTTGGGGGGGGGGCATGTTCTTTTTTAAAAATATTTTTATTGATCAAACAAAACAACACACAAACACTAACATTCTTAACATTTGGACAGTCCATACTTTGTGTACAATCAATGGCTCACAATATCATCATAGTTGTTTATCACTATGATCACTCCATTTCTTAGAACATTTGCATCACTCCAGAAAAACAAATAAAAAGAAAAAAGAAAAAACTTATAGATAACATACCCCTTACCCCTCCCTTTCATTGATCGCCATTATTTTCATCTACCCAATACATTTTAAACTTTGTTCCCCCTATTTTTTCTATACCTCTTACCACTCCCTTTCATTGCTCACTAGTATTTCAATCTACTCAGTTTATTTTAACATTTGCTCCCCCAATTACTTATTTAATTTTTAATCCATATTTTTTACTCATCCATCCATACTGTAGATAAAAGGAGCATCAGACACAAGGTTTTCACAATCACAAAGTCACATTGTGAAAGCTGTATCATTATACAATCATCTTCAAGAAACATGGCTACTGGAACACAGCTCTACAGTTTCAGGCACTTCCCTCTAGCCAAACCATAAACTAAAAAGGGGATATCTATATAATGCATAAGAATAACCTCTAGGATAACCTTTCAATTCGATTTTGAAATCTCTCACCCCACTGACAATTCATTTTGTTTCATTTCTCTCTTCCCCCTTTTGTTAGAGAAGGTTTTCTCATTCCCTTGATGCTGAGTCCAAGCTCATTCTAGGATTTCTGTCCCATGTTGCCAGGGAGATCCACACTCCTGGGAGTCATGTCAGGGGAAGGGTGGTGAGTTTGCTTGCCTGTGGCTGAGAGAGAGGTCACATCTGAGCAACAAAACAGGTTCGCTGAGGGTGACTCTTGGGCCTAATTTTAAGTAGATAACCTATTCTTTGCAGGGATAAGTTTCATATGAACAAACTCCAAGATTTTGTTTTGATAATTCTTAACAGTTTTAAATGGAGAGTTGGGGCTTTGAGATTATTAGAAATGTTTTGAAATATTAATATTGTGTGAACAAGTTTTAATGCTATTGAAGAAGGATGATGGTAGATTTTTTTAAAAAAAGATACCTGAGTGCAGAGGCCACTTGTTCTGTGTCTTGCTTCTATCATATAAGACTCCTACAGTTAATTCTGCAGGAATTATTATATACCATTTACATTATAGTTGCTGTAACACACCCAATAAATTAGAAAATATAAGTTATCCCCCAAAGTATTGAATAAGTAGGGAAACAAATGCTTATGTGTATACTGTGTATATATATATATATTTTTTTGCTTCCCCATCTTTTTAGTGAGGGAGACTTTTTTTTTTTGCTTTTCTTAAAGAAATCTAACAAACATGTTATCACTGGCCATAAAGTCCTTTCTTTAGTGGAAAAACATGAGACCAGTTAACAAGGACATGCTTTAAGAGGAACATTTGCTCTGTGACAAGAACTGTCCTCAACACTCACATATATTAATTTATTTAATCCTCCCCAGAGTCCTCTGAAATAGATTAGTTCTAGCCCTATTTATAAAGGAGAAGACAAACTCAAGATCCACAGAGGTGGCCTAGCTTCAGAGTCCATGCTATTAACCATCAAGCTATGGGGCCATTTCCACAGATAAGTGAACCACAAATATCAAACTCAAGAAGTTCATAACTGACAAAAAGAAAAAAAAACTTTTCTGGGCAGTGATCTGAGTCAAGTCTAATCACTGAAAGTGGATGGGGTTGAGTGAGTCTCCCCTCCCCCTATTATCCTATGGTAATTAGTGCCAGGTACTGCCAGGGGACTCTGCTTCCATGTTTCTCTATTTGCAGCTACAGATGTTGAGGTCAGAGAAGAGCCTACTTTTTAGGTCAGCTTATGATATAGCTTTTAGAGGAGACAATGGAATCTCTTGAGCTAAAAATAAAGTGGAGCTCTCTTCTCAACTCTTGCTCTTGTCTGAATATTAAGATGCTAACATATAAGAAAATATCTTCATTGGGGTGAAGTGTCTATGGTTGGAGAGAACTCTAGAGAAGAATGGGGGTTCTGGGCATAGGAGTAAGTTCATGCATTGTAGGATTTCATGGCAATAACCAGGTACTATATAAGTTTCCTTGACTTCACGTGTCATAACTGAACAATAAATACCTTTAGGAGCCTCACACAAAGAACCAAGTCAGTGTTGTGATTTGTCACTAAGACTGAGGAAGGTGAAAGAAGAACTGAGGACTATTTTTAGGAAAAGCACTATTAAGGATTGAAATCCTTTCTGGTAGATAGAGCCACTGGGGACTTAATACCTATTTTGTGGTCAGACACTGAGCCAGGACGCTGAGTTTTACATATATTCCCACTTTTCCACATATGCAACCTTCTAGATGCCCTGCCATGCCCCCTCCATGCTCTTCTAGTCTTTTATGGTAGTAGTTCTCAAACTTGGCTGCATATTAGAATCACCTGGGGAGTCAGAACAAAACCTATCTCTTCCCTCTAGAGGACCAATTCTGATTGAATTGGTATAGATCTTGGACTAGATCAGTGGTTCTCAACATCTGGAACTAAATGGCAGCATAAAATCTGGAGACCCTACCCCAGATCAGCTTCTCTAATCAGAAACTCTAGGGTTGTGGCCCAGAGAGCCATGTTTGTTTTTTGTTTTTTAAATATTTTTATGGATAAGACAACATACAAACATTCCATACATGGTGTACAGTGTACAATATCATCACATAGTTGTGTATTCATCACCATGATCATTTTTTTTGGACATTTGCATGACCCCAGAAAAAGAAAAAGTGAAAAGAAAAAACTCATACATACCATACCCCTTACCCCTCCCTCTCATTGACCACTAGTATTTCCATCTACACAATGTATTTTAACTTTGATCCCCCCTATTATTTATTTACCCTTTATCCATATTTTTTTTACTCATCTATCCATATTCTGAATAAAAGGAGCATCAGAATCAAGGTTTTCCCAATCACACAGTCACATTATAAAAGTTATTATCTTTACGTGATCATCTTCAAGAATCAAGGCTACTGGAACATAGCTTATCAGTTTCAGGTACTTCCCTCCAGCAACTCAATACACCATAATTAGTGTATTATTATACACTAAGATAAGGGGTATCTATATAATGTGTAAGAATAACCTCCAGAATAACTTCTCAACTCTGTTTGAAATCTCTCAGCCACTGAAACTTTATATTAACTCATTTCTCTCTTTCCCCTTTTGGTCAAGAAGGCTTTCTCAATCCCTTGATGCTGGGTCCTGGCTCATCCTGGGCATTCGGTCTCACATTGCCAGAGAGATTCATACCCTTAGGAGTCATATACCATTTATAGGGGAAGACAGTGCATTCACCTGCCAAGTTGGCTTAGAGAGGCCACATCTGAGCAACAAAAAAGGTTTTCTGGCAGTGACTCTTAGGCCCAAAATTTTTTTTAATTTTTTATTAATTAAAAAAAAATTGCAAGAAAGAAACGCAAACATTCTTAACATTTGCTCATTCCGTTCTACATATATAATCAGTAATTCACAGTATCATCACACAGTTGCATATTCATCATCATGATCATTTCTTAGAACATTTGTATTAATTCAGAAAAAGAAATAAGAAGACAACAGAAAAATAAAACGAGAACAGAAAAAAAAGAAAAAATTATATATACGATACCCCTTAACCCTCCCTTTCATTGATCACTAGCATTTCAAACTAAATTTATTTTAACGTTTGTTCCCCTTATTATTTATTTTTATTTCATATGTTCTACTTGTCTGTTGACAAGGTAGATAAAAGGAGCACCAGACACAAGGTTTTCACAATCACACAGTCACATTGTGAAAGCTATATCATTATACAATCATCATCAAGAAACATGGCTACTGGAACACAGCTCTACATTTTCAGGCAATTCCCTCCAGCCTCTCCATTACATCTTGGATAACAAGGTGATATCTACTTAATGCATAAGAATAACCTCCAGGATAACCTCTCGACTCTG
>PVIY010053464.1:0-14669 GCA_004026745.1 Myrmecophaga tridactyla | reverse complement strand
TTCCAGTAGCCATGTTTCTTGATGATGACTGAACAATGATATAGCTTTCACAATGAGACTCTGCGAATGTGAAAACCTTGTGTCTGATGCTCCTTTCAGCTACTATATCAACAAAAGAGTAGAACATATGGAATAAAAATAAATAATAGGGGAAACAAATGTTAAAATAAATTTAGTTTGAAATGCTAGAGATAAATGAAAGCAAGGGGTAAGGGGTATGGTATGTATAATCTTTTTTTCTCTATTATCGTTTTATTTCTTTTTCTGATGTCTTTTTATTTCTTTTTCTAAATCGATGCAAATGTTCTAAGAAATGATGAATATGCAACTATGTGATATATTAAGAATTACTGATTGTATATGTAGAATGGAATGATATCTTAATGTTCTTTTGTTAAGTTTTTTAATTAATAAAAAAGTTTATAAAAAAAAAAAAGAATTAGGAATTCAAGGAGGCAACTCACTCCTCTCTCCTCCCACCAGTACCACAATACCTTCTCTCCCTGTACTTTGCCCCCACTCAGACAGCACTAAGGAAACTTAGCAGTCCAGTGACTCAGCAGGCACCCAACCCAGAAACAAGATGCTCATTTCCCTCCCCTTCTGAGCTTCTGAAGGAAAATCAAATAAGGACCTGCTCACGGTGGAGGAAAGGAGATGAGGCAACCTCTATAGCAAAGTGTGATGTTTAGGGTTGTCTCTTAAGCAGAACTACCAGGGTTCCAACCCCAGCTTCACCATTTGCCAGCTGGGTATGCTGTTTATGTCCCTATGGTCTATCAGCACGATGTCTACCTCTTCATCCTTCTCCATGGTGTGTCATGAAACGAGCTAATCATCTGCAAACTACATTGTCCAGACTCCCCTGCCACATAGCCCCCACTACAGATTGGAAGAAAAGAGGAAGGGAGAAGGGACTTCACTTTCCTGCTTCCAGTTCCAGTCTGCTATACTCCAGCAACAGAACATAGCAATGGCTCCAATCTACCAGTTGCTTCGGTACTCAGCATCAGCCTTACCTCGCACCCTCAGCAGAACTGATAGCAGTCATACTCATGGCCCCCTTCCACCTCCACAATTTAAGTACCATCTGGCCTTGGCCTTTGGATTGTGTGATACCAAGCAAATAGTACCACATGCGTGTTTGGGCTGTGCCTCCTAGAGCTTAGAGCACCTGCCCAGCCATGTCTCCTTCAGAGGTCTTAGCACCAGTTCCTCAAAACTCTCTTTGGAGACTTAATCACTTGCCCTGCAGAGGCTCCTCCTCCAAGTCCCCAGCTTCTGACACCTTTTCTTTACTTTCCAACCCTGGGGGAAGAGCTGCTTCCTGTAGTTATTATCTCTGGGTTACTTCAGCATGGTCTCTTTGTCCTTTTAGCCTATCAACGCTAGAAGAACCAATTCCTATATTAAATTCCATCTGTTTGAAATATCTAGTGCGGTTCCTGTTTGCTTGGCAGGACTCTGAATGATAGGGACAAATTATTCAACTATTTTGTGCCTCACTTTCCCTCTCTTTAAAACAGATGTAATAATTGTACCTACTTCATAGGATTATGGTGAGGAGTAAATGAGCTGACACATGTGAAAGTGATTTAAACAGTTACTAGCACATAGTAAGTACTATATCATGGTTCAAAACAATTATTATTATTAATCACAAGTTCTTCTTGCTTTCACCTCAAAAAGTTCCTTTCCTTTCTCTCCCACTTATTACAGAATGGGGAGTGAGTGCTAGCTCTGCTGGAAAAGTGGCAAGCCCTGCAAGGAGACGGCTGCTCTCTGAACTTAGAATGAGGGAAGGTTAATGCCTCTTACATCCATCGGTGAGGTCTCATCACCAGTTCCAGGAAACTAGAATGCTCCCAGTCATGCCAGTTGCAACTACATAATTATGAGAAGTCAATAAAGATGCTGCTGGACCCAGCTCTGATATCTCCCAACAGTATGTCAAATGAGAAACGGTGAAAAGCAAGATTTCTGGTACCATACTGCCTGTGTTTGAAATGAAGTAGAGTATTCTATGTTACTTTATCTCTCTCTGAAATTTGGTTTCCTCGGAGAAGCAGGATGACTGATCTGATCACACCCACTCTATAGGTTAGTAGCTAAGGGAAAACAAAGGTAATAGGTAAAATGCAGTTCCAAACACTTTCTAAACTACCCTGCCTGCTCTGATCCTCCACTTCATCAGTAAGGCATGCTCTATCAGTGGTTATCAAACATATGCATCCTTGCTATTGAAAGTTCTGGTACCAACAGCATTAGCATCACCTGAGAGCTGGTTAGAAACTTGAATTCTAAAGCCTCATCTCAGACCTACTGAATCAGAATCTGCATTTTAACAAGTTCTCTAGGGGACGTATGTGCACATTGAAGTTTGAAAAACATGACTCAAGGTGTGGTTCTCAAGTTTGACTTCACGCTAAAATCACCTGGGGAATTCTGAAAAACATTAATGCCTGAGTTCCACCCCCAAAGAGTCTTAATTCATTGGTCTGGGGTAGGGCCTGAGCATGGGGATTTTGAACTGTTTTTACACTGTTGTGCTGCTAAGGTTGAGAATCTCTGCAATAAGGTATTTTACAAATGAAGAGAAAAATTTTATGCAGATGTATCTACATCTTTTACAGGCTCTCTAAGGCCATCAGCACATTTGCAAAAATGTTAATCACAAGTAAAGTGAAAGAGGATGGCTATGCAATTAATCCTTGAAGTCAGAAGGTAGTTGCTGAAATTCCATATACAGCGCTAAAGTGGGTACTACCCAGGACCCAAAGAAGTAAAAGACATTGTCCCTGATCATCTAGATATCTTTCATTTTGCTAGAAAAACTAAAATGAATGAGTATGAAAAGAATTAAAGAACTATAAAGAGATAATAAAGAGGTTATTGGCACAAAAGGGCAAAATACAACAAGGAGAGATGTCTAGTCATGTTGAAAACCTCTCTACTTCTTCATACTTTACCCCAACAGGTGAACACAGTTACCTCCACCTTTAGGTCTTGAATTAGACTGCAGATTGCTCTACATAAGAGTCAACTGAGTCTTTTTTATTTTAAGAAGAGTCTCTGCCAGTGGGGCCTAGAAATCTTCACTTTAACGCACTTTCCAGACGATTCTGATAGAGGCGGTTTCCATCCTATCTTTCATTAGCAAGCATATCAGAGATGCATTTTAGCTTCCTACCCCATTGCTCACTCTTCATGCCTGAGCTCCTGAAGTCCTGGTCTTAAGCCATCTTACTGACTTCAGTACCAAACTGCTTCTTCAAGGCTTGACCAAGAACTCTGTACTGATCCTGGCTCAAATCTCTACCCTCACCTAATTATTGTTGACCTTGGATTCTAGTGAGACCACCAGCTTGGGGCCTTCTGCAGTACCTCTCCCTGTCTACCCCCAGCCTTGCCTCCATGCTCCTAGTCCTGCCTCTGAAGCTCCCAGTCCAACCTCCTCAGGTTGTATGGGCTGACATTATCTGGGCCACCTTCCCTGGGGATGGGGGCATACTTTGTACCTTGCAGGTTGAAACAGGATGAAGCTAACTGGCCACCATAGTGACAAAAACCCATAATCTTAGATTCACCAATTGAGAGCTCTGGACTCACCAGCTAAAGGCAGGAAAGCTCATTCAATTCTAGAAATTATCAAATTACGCCTCCTCCCTATTGAGGAGGAAAGAGCTAATGGACTCCATGCTGTTCTAAATGATAACAATACACATGTCTGGCAATTTAAGCTTCACAAACCCTCTCATACATCTCAACTTTGTTGAGCTCTTCAACAACCTTGTGAAGGGTTCATGCTGCTATTTTCACCCCCACTTGTGACTGAGGAAACTGAGGGTCTTCAGCTAGCTTATGGAAGACTTAAGGGCCTGGAAGGGGGGTTTTACTCATCACCTAGCATTCTTCTGGGTCCATATAGCCCCACAGCAAGAATAAGGAGCACCAAGCATATGTCAGGTAGTTTATGCATCTAACCCTTCTCTTCTCCCCTGGAGCCTTCCTCTCCAGCCACACTGGCTTCCTGGCTGTTCCTCCCACATGCCAGGTACCTCCGGCCTCAGGCTGTTTCCCTGCTGGGCTCTCCATGGAGATGACCTCCCTTCAGCTGCCCAAGAGGCTGGCTCGCTTCTTACTTCCTTAGGATTTTTATAAAATCTCGTTCTGTATGTGAAGACTTTCCTGACCAACAGATTTAAAATCCCAACTCCCTTTCCCTGCTATTATTTTTCTGCCTAGCACATTTCACCATCTGACTCTTACTTATGTTCTTTATTGTCTCTCTTCCCAATAGCCTGTAAGCGTCGTGAGCACAGAGTCTTACCTATTTTGTTCACTGCACACAGTAGGCAGTCAATAAACATCTGGTGAATGACTAAATTTTATCATCTAAGCCCTCAGCATCCCTACATATAAATGTTATTAGTTCCACTTTAGAGACAAGTATACTGAGGCAAGAGAGTTTACGTAGCTTTCCCTAAACCTATAGTTGCCAAATTTAGCAAATAAAAACACAGGACACCCAATTAAATTTGAATTTCAGATAAACAACGAACAAATTTTTAGTTTGCTATATCCTAAACATTGCATGGGACATGCTTATACTTTCTAAAAAAAAACTGTTGTTTATCTTATATTCAGATTTAAATGAGTGTCCTGAATTTTATCTGGCAACCCTACTAACATCACACTATACGCAAGAGACAGCTGCCCTTCTAAACCCAGACAGATTTCAATGGACCCAATGCTCTATCAGGTCTCTCCCCAAAGCCCTGCCAAGTCTCTCATTCTAAGGTAAGGGGTCAGGAAAAGACATACCTATAAAGACCACCAGTAAAGGATTCTCCATGACAGGCCAAAAGTTTCGATCACAATCTCTGATATAGCTGTACCTACTCATCAAAGAGATAAAAAAAGCCTACTTCCTTCTCCCAGTCTGTGTTATAGCTTTCATAAGCATTAAATTAATTTAAAATTCTAAAGCCTCTCAATGGAATTATAGTCCTCTAATTCAGTTGCTTTTTACTTATTCTGTATTAAAAATCCCATTCCATGACCAGCCATTGGATACAGAAGAGTTGATCTCATAAAATTTTAAAGTAAATCTGTTTCATTCTCAGGAGGGCCCACCATGACAGAACATATTACAGAAGATTGACAAGAAAATATTTAGGTATCCAGGTCATTCTCTGAAATAGCATAAAATATTTAAATGAATTATTTGGAATGAGCTGATACTTCTAAGAAAAGAATGGAGATACTTCTAAGAAAAGAATGGCTGGATATCAGTCAAGCATTTAGAAACTAACTAAATTTAATTGTGTTTAGATGATCATCCCTCAGTTAGATTTTCATTGGCGAATTTTATATAATAATTGGCACCATTATCAGATATCATCATTTCCTAAGTATGATGCTTATGATTAATGTGAGGCATTGGAAAGCTTAGAAAAATCAGAGTTTACATTTCATGATCTTTTGGCAAGTTTTGGGTCACAGAGTGCTTCTGGGTCTTTCTTGTAGAGTTAATCAGCATGTTTAATAAATTGCAAAACTGTGTACAAACCCAGCTGAGCTAGAACCAATACATGGAGAAAGTTGGGAAGGTTTCTGCATAGCAAACAGAGGGTGGGGTGACCGTAAGGCACCTCCTGTAGAATTAATCACATCTTGCTCTTTTTATGAGCCCAAGAATTAGTTCCACAGATGCTCATTTACTGTGAAGACATTTGAGTTATTCCTCAAGGTAAATTGTGAGTTCAGAACCTCTTATGAACTATATTTTATTAATTCTCAGAGCATTCACATGGGATATAGAAGATTCAGTAGCTTGTATTTTTGTCTTCCTATCATACTTTTCCTCAACTTCTTCTAAAAGCACATACATGCACACACACCGCAAGGTTGTACACAAGACCTAGCCTGGCTGATCTAAACATGTATCCCCTGGCTAGGGTGAGTGGTCAGGCATGGGCATGTGACCAGAGATGGTGCAACCAGAGCTTTGCCCTTGGAGTGTTCTAATTAGTAGTAGCAAGAGAGGCCTCCTGCCTCTTGGATCTCAGAGCTAGAAGGATATTGATCCACAGCTAATGGTAACCATAATTCTTGATATGTGGAGACAGTGTCTACTATAAAAGAGAATGAAGTCAAGCAAAGAAAACTGGACAAAGAGAGAAAATTCTGGCAGGGCTGAGTCCCCAGATCAGTCCTAGACCCCAGAGCTGCTCTTAGATCTTAGATTCTAAGAGCCTACTCAATATCTTTCCAAAAAAAAAGCTTTTCTTTCTTTCCATTCAAACTATTTTGAGCTGTTTTTTTTTTCTTTCTTTCACTTGAAACCAGGAAGATCCAGATTTATTCACAGGGAGAAAATTTTCCCATTTTATAGATGAGAAAAATTAAGCTACCATAGGTTTTATGCCATGGGCCCTGGGAATACAACATTAGTCTGCTATGCATTTGAATACCTCGGACATATCTCTTCTATAGCAGTGATTTTCAGAATTCTTTGTAATTGTAATTACAATTCACTATAAGACTGAGACCCAGTACATACATAACTATGTGTAGAAACAAACGTTTCACATAACAATACTCATATTATGGGTAATGTGCTCTTTTATTCTCTATTCTATTTCATTTTTTCAAATGCTGTTTGTTACCCACTAAATTGATTTTACCACCCACTAAGCTGATTTCAAAACCCACTAGTGGGTCCAAAATTGTTACTGTTTAGAAAAAAATTGTACTGTAATCCTTTTCACAATATATGACTAACTAAATAACCTTTCTCCCCACTGAAAAAATGTCCCTTAGGTGAAACTCTAGAATATGTAGATTTATTTCTGAATTCATTTTGGATTCAGCGTATGTAAATTCCAAGTCATTCCTACTAGGAATAATTAGAAGAGGAGAGACTTGTGGAATGGAAGGAAAAAAAGGAAAGGTAATAGTGCCCGAGGCAGGATTTTGCCATCACATCCCCAGAGAGATAAAAGAAGTGAGTTCACATAACAACAACTGGCCTTAAGTCACCTTCTGTACCTATTCATCTCCTCTTAGGTATCTGATAAGGCATTTCAAGCTCAATACATCCAAATTAGAGTTTTTTTACTTTTCCCCTCCTCTTTCTCCTCTAGTCTTTCCACCTCACTAAATGGCACTATTTGAACAGGTTCATCAGGACAAAAGACAACTCTCCAAGTCAATTAGCAAGTCTTAGAAACTCTGCCTACAAAGCATATTCCAAATCTAACCAGTACTTCCACTGACAGCTCCCAAGCCCAGGCCATATCGTCTCCCACTGGGACTTCTATAATAGCCTCCAACTACTCACCGGAGTCCACTCACTACAATCCCATCTCCACAGAGCTGCCAGAGTAATGTTTAAAAATTTTAAATATGATCATGTCACTCCCTTGCTTCAATTCCTCCAGTCTCCATCTTCACATTCAACACAAAACCCAACCACATTACCATGCTTTCTTTTTCCCTCTCCGGAGCTATCTTCCCCTGTTCTTCACTTCATTTGCTCCACCCACAGTCATCCCTGCCCTAGGGTTTTATACTTCCCATTCTTCTCAGCTAAAATATTTTACATTCTTTCCCCAGATATTCCCACTTCCCTCAGGCGGCTGCTCAAATTTCAATTCCTCAAAGGTCCTCAGTACCTTATCTAAAATAGTCCCTGCCACCTGGCATACTCCACCCACCTTACCTATTTTGTTTTCCTTCATAGCACTTATCACCCCCTTAAGTTATATTACAGATTTCTTTAAGTATAGTCTATCACCCCCTTAAGTTATATTACAGATTTCTTTAAGTATAGTCTATCTCCTACACTAGAACGTAATTTCCAGGAAGGCAGGTATTGACTGCCAACTCCCTAAAGAAACCATCAAAGATAAGCTGCTGGGCATGCCACAGTGGCTCAGCAGGTAGAGTTCTCACCTGCCATGCCGGACACCTTGGTTCAATTCCCACTGCCTGCACAAGCAAAAAATAATAATAATAATAATAATATTAAAATAAATAAATAAATAAGCTGTTGATCAAGCAAAGCCAAGTTTATTACTTACTGAAGCACAGGAGTCCAACACCTTGACAGAGTCTTAATAGCAACTCATAGAAGTAAGGCAAAGAACACGATATATTAATGTTTAGGAGGTTTAGTTCGACATATTTTCCAATGCAGGGATCCTGATGAATAGGGTAAAGTTTGTGATGAGTAGTTTAGGATTATTGGACGCAGTGGGCAAGGGTTTTGAAGTGAGCTGTGACAACTACACAGTCATTTCATAATCTAGTAAAATAATTCATTGTTCTGGGAAAGAGTGGTTATCACTTTGATGAAAGTTAGTTGACTAGTTTATTGTTCACAGAAAAATGAGAATTTTCAGAAGTTCCTGAAACAAACAATACAATTTATTTGCAAAGTCATCTTTCTAGGCAAAAATTTTCTGCACTTGTAAAGTCATGTTAATGCAGTCTTGGTTTTTAATCCTATGAAGCTGTATCGCTGCATATGGTTTCAGTTCTCACAGGCATCTTGTCTCTTTGAGCAAAAACACACATGTGAATGCATATAGTAGGCATTCAGTAATTCTTTTGCTGTTGTTACTAACTGCTAATACCCTAGTGAAAAACTCTTGTCAGTTGCTACCTTAGTTTGCCAGGCACTACAACAAATACCAGACTGGTTGGCTTAAGCAAGAGGAATTTATTGTCTCACAGTTCTGGAGACTAGAAGTCAAAGTGTCCACAGTCCATACTTTCTCTGAAGCATGTTGCATTCTGGCGGTGGTTTGCCAGCATTCTACACCTCAATCTCTGCCTCCAGCATGTAGTCAGCTGTCTCCTCCTGACTCCTACTCACTCTTCTCACTGTGTCCAAAGTTCCTCAGATCATAAAGTCTCCAGTCATGTTCGATTAGACCTGTCCTGATACTCTTCCCCTCCACAGGGCCAAGGTGCAAAATAAATGTTTGTTGAATTAATTAATTACTAAGGTTGGAAGGACAGAAGACAGAGCTAATCAAACATGGGTGGTAGAGGACCTCTATCACAGCATCCTGGTCTCTATTTATGAGTCCTGACATGGAGCTATCATGGGCAGAGATAGTGAGAAGGTCAGAGAAATTCTACTCTCCTATAGTGAGCCGAGTGGATTAGCTAAATGCTCCCCCAAACTTTCTCCACATCAGGTATCCTTGTGTTGTGGAAACAATGGGAACCCATGATGGAATCAAAAGTGACAAACATAAAAAGACAAAATTGTCAAACTCTCAGATGGATGATCACACATGGGATGAAAGACCCCTGCAGTGTATCTGCAACAAATCAAAGCAATTTTCTATGTGTCTCATTGAAACGGCAAAGGAGAGAGGTTCTCAAAGTTTTGATTAAGCAAAGGATTGTGAATGGAAATTGATTTTGCACTTACAATAATAGACATGTAAAATGCTATACATAATGTCAAAGTATAATTTTTATAGTTGAAAACATGAATCTGATACAAATGTGAAATGAACACTTTTTGAAGATTTATTTACTCGTTAATGAGGGAGGCAGTAAGAAAGAAAATCTAATTCAGGGAGCATTTTGGGGAATGGGTATTTATAGACATTTTTAAAGAAATGTTAGAATAAGTTTGCTAGTCCTACAGGGCAGGTTAATGCCCTCCAGGGCAATAAAAACCATCACCTTTGGACTTATGTTTTCTGCTGGACAGAAATTATTTGCAACTCTCCCATATAAAAGCTACAAGTTAATATATACATCACAGAGTTTGAGCCCTTAATTAATAGTATTAGCAAGTCAAGCAAAGGTACATTCCCCAAGAGAATCAACTACCCTTAGATGGACTTGTTAGACAATGCCCCTATATGGCATTGAAAGGCCATGTATCATTTCCAAACTTTGGGGAATTTCTCTTAACAATATTCTCTTTATACAGCATGCTATCTTTTTAATTTTTATGAGCATAACTCACCAGTACTTTCATAGATTCCCTCTACCCTAATCCCTCCAACCCTATATTTTCCTTAAGGTCATATGTTTTCAACCATAAATCCTACCATTGGGGAGAAGGTTTTTGTTATGTTTGGGTTTAGTTTGTTTCTTTTTCTAGGAACAGAACTTTCGTGATTGAAAAGGACCACTGAACTTGTGTGTTTAACCCTTCCTTAGACTGCTGGCTCATCAAGACTAACCCCGGTCATTTCAAGACCTTCATTTCCACTACCAAGAGATGCCTGTTACACAGTAGGAACACACTTAGTAATGAGGCCTGGATAAAGGAATGAACATAGTTAAAGCTAAATAATTGTTGTCCTTAATCAGGAAAAATGTTATGTAGCAGTTTAACACACAGATCCAGGCCATGAAACAGCTACAGGACAAAGCTATTGCCCAGCTGGCTGAGCCCAGGGGAGTCCCAGAGCTGCTGGCTGGGCCCCAAAGTGTCTGTCCTTCCCTTTTTAGTCAGCCTATATGAAAAGGCTTTGGAGTAAGGTAAAGATTGTTCCAATCAGCATCACACCCAGAATATAGCTCTTCTTCCACCCAAAATAATCAAAATCTGTAGAATCTCAGCCACCACAGGAAAGAATCTTTGAAGAGAGCCACCTCAGAGAACCAATCTTTCTGGGGGGGCTTCTGCCATGAAAGAATTTGCCCAATAACAGTAAAGAATAGAAATTATAATAAAAATCTGTGTGTTTATGATATTCTTCTTAGGTTTTATTTAAGGAGTTGAGGTAGATTTTTAAAATGCATCATAAAGTAAGAAAGATATATACCTGTACCAAAAATCCAGCTATGAGCTCCCTGGCAGCCAAAGCAAGACAGAAAATTTTACAATTTGCATTAATCCTGTTTTCTAACACACACACACACAAACCAGAAGCCAGGTATATTCCACTAACACTGAATTATATGGGGAATTTATTTGATAAACCCTTGTATAGAGACACTAGATATTATGGTCAAAGCATTCAGCACACGTTTTCCAAAAAAATGAACTTATGTTCTTTTTATTTCTATAGTTCTCATTTTACTGCTTACTGACCTCTCACACCATACCGTTATATCATATATAGGGACTACATTCAAATGCATAGTGATTGGGTGATCTAACAAGATATAGGAATATAGCTTAGAGAATTTGCAGAAATGAACAGTTAGTAAAACTTTTGTACTATCCACTTCAGATATCAATTATTTGATCTACGTTTTTGACCAAAGCTATGCAGTATCCAATTCAAGACTGAGATATAAATACTTAAAGGGAAGAAATATGTCTCACTAATTTTTGTATTCTCTGTACCTAACATGGTACCTAGTACATAATGGGTGTTCAATAAATACTTGGCAAACAGCATTAGTGAGAGCTGAACAGTGCCCCATAAGAGGGTTTGGCCAAGAGTCATGAAGTAACAAAGATGGCCTTGAGAAAAAGAACTTCTATTCTTATCTGAATGGGAAAAGAGTCACCTCTTCTCTGCCTGTGTTATTAAATCTAATACTTCTCTGATGCTAGTTCAGGAGTCACTACAGTTAGGTAATGATCTCTATTTATATATTTTTAATATTATATGGAAGTTAGCTGTTCAAACCCTGTATATAATTTATTCCTTAATTAGGGGTTTAGTTCTTCTCAGATCTGTTATAAAAAGTAAAGTAGTAAAAGAACTTCTCTTTGACTATAGCCCAGGAGTCCTGTGATCTTCCTATAGTATTCTGGGTCCCTAACTGGTGGAATGGGTAAGAGAGGCTTCCAGCCTTGAGGTTCTCACACAGGTAACCCTGATAGCACCAAAACCCAGGTGATGCAAATGACTACTTCATAAAATGATCCGTCAGATAATCAAAGCAGCTGACCCAGGAGCCATTTTTGTTTTCCCTGGTACAATCCATCTTGTCCACATACACAAGACTAATTTTTCTGAAACTTTCACTTTGATCATGTTGTCCCAAAGGGAATGAAAAAGGAAAAAAAACAAGAGAGTTGTGGTGCAGTGAGGTCATCCCCCAGAGACTGCCCCACTGTTACTGCCTATTCCTAGATTAAAAATCCAGTAAACCTCCAAACGGCAGATCAGTCAGAACACAAACCAAATCCTTTGGAATATGAAATAATGGTTTTCAGAACCATACTCGTCTGTGCATCTCCCAGCCCAATCTTTTTCACAAATATTCTAGAGGGACATAAAAGGCAGGTTATTCCTGGAAGTGTATCAGCTTGATGAATGCATCCAGGATAAAAATGTGATCTATTTGTAGAACAATTTATAGTCTAATTATATATTAAATTATACCTAGACCTCTTGTTTCTCATAGCAACTCACCCTGTGGTTCCTAAGATGGTAACCTAACATAGTGCTTCTCTTACAAACTATTCATGATGCTGGAGCAGTTGATTTTTTTATTTTCAATCCATTGCCTACCAATATTTTTGTAAAATGGTATTAAAAATAAATTGCTATAAGTAAGGCATAAAAATATAAGCCCACATTTTTATCTTTATATTCAACAGACATAAAATATGCTTTATTGCTATAAAGTTTCCTGAATGTTTAGTATCAATTGCTGGACTTGTTACAGACCAGTAACAATCAAGGACTGCACCAATTAGGAAGCAATGCTTTAAAAAATACTGGTCTAAAAAGTGTGCTGGATCACCCTTTCTTGATAAAACACTCAAAAAAGAAGGAATAGAAGGGAGATTTCTTAACATGATAAAGGCCATTTATGAAAAACCCATAGCTAAACATCATACTTAATGGTGAAAGACAAAGTTTTCCCCTTAAGATCAGGGAAGAGACAGGATGCCCACTTTCACCACAGCTATTCAGTATTGCATTAGAAGTTCTTGCTAGAGCAATTAGGCAAGAAAAATAAATTGTGAGTATCCGAACTGGAGAGAAAGTAAAAGTTCCTTTATTTGCAGACCACATGATCTTATATATAGAAAATACAGAGGAATCCATGTGAAAACTATTAGAATGAATAAATGAATCCAGCAAAGAAGCAGTGTACAAGATCAACACACAAAATACAACTATACACTAGCAACGAACAATCTGAAGAGGAAATTAAGAAAACGGCTTCATTTACAATAGCATCTAAAAGGATAAAATGTTTAAGAATAAATTTATCTAAGGATACAAAAGACTTGCATACTGAAAACTACAAAACACTGCTGAAAGAAATAAAAGAAAATCTTACTAAATGCCCAGACATTCCTGTTTATGAATCAGAGAGTTTTCATTGTTAATATGTCAACATTACCCAAAGCAATATACAAATTCAATGAAATCTCTATTCAAATTCCAGCAGATTTTTTTTTCAGAAAACTGAGCCTCAAATTCACATGAAACTGCAAGGAGTTCCAAATAGCCAACTAATCTTGAAATAGAAAAATAGGGTGGGAGGACTCACACTTTCTGACTTCAAATTGTGTCACAACATGACAGCAATCAAATCTCTGTGGTACTGGCACAAGGATAAACAAATAGATCACTGGAACAGAATTGAAAGTCCATAAATAGACCCATAAATCTGCATTGATTTTTGACAAGGGTGCAAAATACATGCAGTGAAGAAAGAAAATCTCTTCCCCAAAAAACGATGTTCGAAAAACTGGGTATCCAGATGCATAAGAATGAAGTTAGACTCCTACCTCCCACTATATACAAAAAAAATCAATTAAAAATGGATCAAGGAGCTACATATAAGAGCTAAAACTATAAAACTCTTAGAAGATAATATAGAGGAAAATCTTTATGACCTAGGATTTGGCAACGGGTTCTTAGATATGACACTAAAAACAGGAGCAACAAAATAATCAATAGGTAAATTTAATTTCATAAAAATTTTAAAATTTTGTGCATTGAATTAAAGTATCAAGAAAGTGAAAGAATGACCTACAGTACAGGATAAAACAGTTTCAAACCATATATTAGATAAGAATTTAATATATAAAATACATAAAGAACTCCTACAACTCAACAACAAAAAGAGAAAGAGCCCAATTAGAAATGGACAAAGGATATGAATAGACATTCCTTCAAGGAAGATATATATACATAGCCAGTATACATATGAAAAGATCTCAACATTGCCAGCCATCAGGGAAATACTACTGAAAGCCACAATGAGATACCACTTTACACCCACAAAGATGTCTTTTATTTAAAAATAAGAAATGAACAAGTGTTGAGAGGATGTGGAGAAACTGGAACTGAGAAAGCAATATGGCAGTTCCTCAAAAAATTATAGAATTACAATTTGAAGATGACCAAATAGAGTAGGTCAAGTTCAGCCCTGCCCAGGAAAACTAGAGAAGGGACAGGAGGGCAACTGAGATGGTGATTTAAGAGTGCAGCTGACCAGGGAAAGCCTTCTAAGCCACATAGGATGGCCCTGGTTGCAGCAGCTGAGGAACTGAGAAGCAGAAAGCTAGAGCCTGGCTCGGAGGCACAGAACCACAGAGCCCACGGGAGTGCACAGATGAGAGCCAGGGACTAGGAAGTAAGCCAGGCCATGTTCCTTGAACACACTAACTTCACCAGTGTATCCTCGTGGCCGGCATCTCACTCCACACCCCAGGTGCCTGAACCACATCACCTGCTTCCATTCACCACACTCCAAGTCCCCCC
>PVIY010053463.1:0-14671 GCA_004026745.1 Myrmecophaga tridactyla | reverse complement strand
AGTGTGATTAGCCAGAAACAAAAGGACAAATACTGTAGGGTCTCACTGATATGAACTGACATTAGTGAATAAACTTGGAGAATTTAATTGGTAACAGAGACCATCAGGAGATAGAAATAGGGTAAGATATTGGGTAATTGGAGCTGAAGGGATACAGACTGTGCAACAGGACTGAATATAAAAAACTCAGAAATGGACAGCACAATATTACCTAACTGTAGTATAACTGTTAAAACACTGAATGAAGCTGCATATGAGAATAATAGAGGGAGGAGGGCTGGGCATAAATGAAATCACAAAGAAAGATAGATGATAAAGATTGAGATGGTGTAATCTAGGAATGCCTAGAGTGTATAATGATAGTGACTAAATGTACAAATTTAAAAATGTTTTTGTATGAGGAAGAACAAAAGAATGTCATTACTGCAGTGTGCTGAAAATAGATGGTACTTAATATTTTAAAATTTCAACTAATATGTGAGACTAAAGCAAAAAATGTTTATTTGGTACAAATCTATACTTTGACTAGTGCATCTCCTAATATAACTTATGTAGCTAGTTGATTGAACACCTTAAGTACATGGAACTTTGTATAGGACATGAGATTTTGTTGGTTTGTCCAGGTGATGCCCTGATGAATCCCAGAGTGATTTGATTAGTGAGTGGGAAAGTATTTACAAAGTCCCCTTCGGGGAATGGTGAGAACGGGGGAAAACTCAACTTCCCCAAGTTGAATTCTTGATATTCTCACAAGCAGTGTGGACAACCAAAGCTATAGGCTGAGCCCCCAGTCTTGGGGTTTGCTCATATGAAACTTAACCCCACAGGGGATAGGTCAAGCCTACTTAAAATTAAGCCTAAGAGTCACTCCCAAGAGAACCTCTTTTGTTGCTCAGATGTGACCTCTCTCTCCAGCCAACACAGCAAGCAGACTCACCACCCTCCTCCTGTCTACGTGGGACATGACTACCAGGGGTGTGGATCTTCCTGGCAGCGTGGGACAGAAATCCCAGAATGAGCTGAGATTCAGCATCAAGGGATTGAGAAAAACTCTAGAATGAGCTGAGGCCCAGCATTAAGGGATTGAGAAAACCTTCTCGACCAAAAGGGGAAGAGTGAAATGAGGCAAAGCGTCAATGGCTGAGAGATTCCAAACAGAGTCGAGAGGTTATCCTGGAGGTTATTCTTATGCATTAAGTAGATATCACCTTGTTATCCAAGATGTAATGGACAGGCTGGAGGGAACTGCCTGAAGATGTAGAGCTGTGCTCCAGTAGCCATGTTTCTTGATGATGATTGTATAATGATATAGCTTTCACAATGTGACTGTGTGATTGTGAAAACCTTGTGTCTGATGCTCCTTTTTTCTACCTTGTCAACAGATGAGAGGAACATATGGAATAAAAATAAATAATAGGGGGAACAAACGTTAAAATAGATTTAGTTTGAAATGTTAGTGATCAATGAAAGGGATCAGTAAGGGGTATGGCCTGTAAAAAATTTTTTTTTCTGTTTGTTATATTTTTCTGTTGTCTTTTTATTTCTTTTTCTGAATTGATGTTAATGTTCTGGGAAATGATCATGATGATGAATATGCAACTATGTGATGATATTGTGAATTGCTGAGTGTATGTGTTGGGAATGTTTGTGTTTCTTGTAATTTTTTTAATTAATAAAAAATTAAAATATATATATATATGATCATCTTCAAGAAACAAGTCTACTGGAAAACAGTTCAACAGTTTCAGGTACTTCCCTCCAGTGACTCCAATACACCATAAACTATTTAATGCATAAGAATAACCTCCAGAGTAATCTCTAAACTCTGTTTGAAATCTCTCACCCACAGAAACTTTATTGTGTCTCATATCTCTCTTTCCCATTTTGGTCAAGAAGACTTTCTCAACTCCAGGCTCATTCCCGGAGTTCTGTCCCACATTACCAGGGAGATTTAAACCCCTGGGAGTCATGTCCCACAAAGGGTGAATGGCACTGTGTTCAACTACTGAGTTGGCTTAGAGAGAGAGGCCACATCTGAGCAACAAAAAAGGTTCTCTGGGGGTAAGTCAGATGTAATTACCAGTAGCTTAACTTCTCCTTTGCAGGAATATGTTTTATATGGGTGAACCCCAAGATCAAGGGCTTGGCTGAATGAATTGTTTGCCCCACTTCTTGTGAGAATATCAGGAATTCCCAGAATGGGGAAGATTAATATTTCCTCCTTTTTCCTCAGTCCCCAAGTGGTCTTTGCAAATACTTCTTTATTCTCTGCCTAAATTACTTTGGGGTATATTGGGGCATCACACTAACCTGTACAAATCAGTAAGATCTCATGTCCTATGAGATTCCATGTACTTATGGTGTTCAATTAAACTGACCATACAGGTTAAGTTATATAATAAACTATCAAAAATATAAATATTGCACCAAATAGACATCTCTCTCTTTGGTCTCACACAGAAGTTGAAATTTTGAAATATGGACCATATAATCCTTTATCCTAGATTCTGATTTACCTTAGACCTACCCAGTTTCATTCATAACTCTAGTCAAAGTCTGATTACTTTTTCATCTTTTAAAATACTGCTGTATGAGAAAATACTGACTTTCATACCTTCAGAGCTCTGACTCTGAATCTCAGGTGTCCCATAAATACCCAAAGTTCCAAGGACTGACCAGGTTGTACCCAAACAGCTCAGGAGCTCAGAATTTGGGATGAACAGTTGCAACTCCTGAAAATATGGGACTGCTGTAAGAGCTTATGATCCAGAACTCATTACAATAGGTCCCAATCTAATAATCCACGCTCTCGAATTCAATTCTCTGAGCTTGGATATTATAGTTAGTCAGAGGCATAATAATATTTGTCTTTTTGTTTCTGCCGTTTCATTTGACATATTATCTTTCCGGTTCATTCATCTAGTTGAATGCCTCACACTTCATTCCTTCTTTTTTTTTTTTAAGTATTTTTATTATACACAATGAACTGACATACCAACATTCTTGATATACAACTATTCCACACATATGAACATTCTTGACATGGTTATATGAAATGGCTCACAATATCATCACATAGCTATGTATTCATCAACATGATTATTTTTTGAACATTTGCATCTCTCCAGAAAAAGAAAAAGAAAAAGAAAAAATTCATACATGCCATACCCCTCACCACTCCCCTTTGCCAACCACCAATACTTCAATCCACTGAATTAATTCCAACCTCTGTTTCCCTTCATCCTATTTTTTACTCATCTTTCCATACCATAGATAAAAGGAGCATCAGATATAAGATTTCCATAATCACACAGTCACATTGTGAAAGCTATATCATTATACAATCATATTCAAGAAACATGGCTACTGGAACACAACTGTACAGTTTAAGGAACTTTCCTCTAGCCATTCTAATCATCATAAACTAAAAAGGGGATATCTATATAATGTGTAAGAACAACATCCAGGATAACATCTCAACTCTGTTTGAAATTGCTCAGCCACTGACACTTTATTTTGTCTCACTTCTCTCTTCCCCCTTTTGGTCTTTTCATCAAAAATAACACATGTGCTGTATCACAACTATGGGTAAACAGAGGGAATAAGGGGTATGGAGGATTTGGGCTATTTTCCAATTTTTATTTCTTTCCTGGATTAATGAAAATGTTCTAAAATTAATCTTGGCAATGTCTACAAAATTATGTGATGATGCTGTGAGCCACTGATTGTTTACTTTTGATGGATTGTGTGGTGTGTGGATACAGTTCAGTAAAATTGCATTTAAAAAAGTATTATGGAAGACAGGGTAAGGTGGTGGCATAGTGAAGTGTGGAATTTAGTTCTTCTTACAGAGCAACTAGTAAATAGCCAGAAACTTTCAGGAACAACTGCTGGGGGACATTAATGGCGGGACACCTATTGTACATCAGCCTGGGACAGGTGGAAGGACTGAGATCCCAGACAGAACAGTAAATTTCTGAAGGCACAGCAGTCTGGCTCCATGAGGAAAAGGGAAACAGACTTTACTAAAAGCCATGAACTAATTAATTCATATTCATTAGAATTAATTAGAAATTTGGACTGCTGAAAACAGGATCCAAACATGGATAAACCTGGAGTAAGCATAAAAGGAATCAGGAGTTTTCACCCTGGGAGAGAGTGGGCATGGCTGAAGGAAAAAAAAAAAGAAAAATGAAGGTGTTTGGAGTTGGAAACCACAAAATACTGGAAAAGGGCTGGACCCCAAGCAAAGGAGGCACTCAGAGCCTGAGGACACACAGACTCATATACCAACTCCAGTTCTTGACTGACAAACCTGGGGAACAGTAGTCCCACTCTGAAAAGGTTTTCTTTTTTAAGCTTCTTAGCAGCTCATTAGATAGAAGTACAAGCACTGTTAGGCTCCAGCACAGCCCCAGGCAAGGGAGGAATTAAAGCATGTCTGAGAGAAAAGTAAATAGTGAGGTGGAAGGGGCAATTCCCTAAAGAAATCCCACAAGAAAAGTGAGGCCATGCCCAGCTCAAGTGGGGGACCCTCCTTCAAGGAATTAAGTCCCCAGGGACTGGGAAATAGAAGCAAAAATTCCATCTACTATCTCAGCCTTGGTCTCAATAGCACTACTGGCAGGGAGAGGCTGTGGAAATTAAATGCACTTCACCACTTTATGCTGGTGGAAACTGCAGTTAGAGAAGTGGCAAATGCTGGACAGGGTGGGAAAAGCAGAGTCTGTAGGCTTCATAGGAAGGTCTCACAACCTGCTGGGTCTCACCCTCAAGGAAACTCGATACTGGTTAATCTCTCCTCCTGAGATGTGGGCCTGTCTGATATGGGAAAATCTGACTGGGGTCGATAAAACCTGAGAAGACCTTCCCTAAAAAAATGCTCCATATAAGCAGGGCAAGAAACAGAAAACAAGAACTGAAAAATCCAGACCAGTTAAACAAAACTTTTGACAGAAGTCTAGAAATAGTTGAACAGAATGCAAAAAAAACAGATAGAGAACAAAGCCAACCAACAAGAAAACCCTAGGTAAAAGAAAGAAAACAACATTCAGAATAAACTAATTAAGGAAATCAAATGCCAGCAAAAAATAATGTGTCATACTAGGAAAAGTGAAGATATGGCCCAGTCAAAGAAACAAACCAACATTATAAATGAGATACAGGAGTTGTAGCAACCACTTCAGGAGGTTCAAAAAGACATGCAAAATCTCATCAAAAATCAAATCAACAAATTGGGGGAGGGTATAAAGAAGACATTAGGTGGCCATAAAGAAGAACTGGAAAGTTTGCAGAAACAAATCACAGAACATATGGGAAGCAAAGTAAAATTAAAAAATGAAAAAAACAATGGAGACATAAAACAATATATTTGAAGAGGAAGAAGAAAGGATTAGTGACCTAGGTGACTGGACAACTGAAATCCAACACACAAAAGAAAATACAGGGAAAAAGAATGGAAAAATATGAGCAGGGTTTCAGGTCATTGAATGACAACATGAAGTGCATGAATATATGTGTTATCAGTGTTCCAGAAGGCCAAGAGAAAGGAAAAGGAACAGAAAGACTAATGGAGGATATAATTAATGAAAATTTCCAATCTCTTTTGATACAAGAAGTGCAGAATACCCAAAACAGAATAGATACAGATAGACCTACACCAAGACACTTGCCAATCAGATTCTCAAATGTTAAACACAAAGAGAGAATTTGGAAAGCAACAAGATAAAAGCATTCCATCACATGCCAGGGAAGCTCAGTAAGACTCTGTGTGAATTACTCAGCAGAAACCATGGAAGCAAGAAAGCAGTGGTATAGTATATTTAAGATTCTGAAAGAGAAAAACTGCCAACCAAGAATTCTATACCAAGCTAAACTGTCATTCAAAAATGAGGGGGAGAATGAAATGTTTTCTGACATTCAATGAGAGGATTTGGGACTAAGAAAATGGTTCTACAATAAATACTAATGTGAGCACTACAGGCAGATAGAAAAAGACAAAAGAGAGAGGTCTGGAGAAGAGTGTAGAAACGAAGACTATCAGTAAATGTAAAAATAGATAAAAGTTAGATATGACATATAAACTTCAAAAGACAAAATGGTAGAAGAAAGTACTGCCTTTACAGTGATAACATTAAATGCTAAGGAATAAACTCCCCAATCTAAAGACATAGTGTGGCAGAATGGACTTAAAAACAGGGTCCATCTATATGCTGTCTACAAGAGACTCATTGTAGACACAAGAACAAAAATCATTTGAAAATGAAATGTTGGAAAAAGATATTTCATACAAACAACAACCAGAAAAGAGCAAGTGTACCCATAGTAACATCCAATAATTTGGACTTCAAATGTAGAACAATTAAAAGAGACAAAGAATGGCACTATGTATTAATAAAAGGAACAATTCAAGAAAATATAACTAAACTGACCGTATGAGTTAAATTAGTTAATGCACAACCCAAAACATAAATTTTGCACCAAGTAGACATCTCTGCCTTTGGTCTCAAACCAAATTAAAATTTTTAAATATGGATCATATCATGCTTTACCCTGTATTCTGATCCACCCCAGTCTTATCCAGATAAGCTTCATTCATATCTCTAGTTGAAGTCTGATCATATTTCAACTTTTTAAACAGCTCCTGTATAGGATACCACTGACTTTCATACCTTCAGAGTTCTAACTCTGAGTGTCATATAAATGCCCAAAGTTCTGGGAATAACCGGGTTATGTCCAAACAGCTCAGTACCGTGGAATTTAGAAATAACCATTACAACTCCTGAATATATGTGACTGTGTAAGAGCTTACAATATAGGGTCATTTACAATAAACAAAAACTTTTTCACCTATGCTCATGAGCTGAGTCCGCCAAGTTTTCATATTATAGTTATTCCATATCAGTGATGCATGATAATACTTGTCTTTTTTTTCTGAGGGGGGCGGTGCATGGTCTGGGAAATGAAATATTTGTCTTTTTGTTTCTGACATTTCTTCAACAAGCAGACCTTAGTTGCATGCCTCACAACTTTATTCCTTCTCGTGGCCACTCTGTAGTCCATTGTATGTAAAAGCCACAGTCCCCACTTCCATTCTTCAGTCATAGTACCCATAAGCCACCTCTACCCATTGTGAATCAAGAACACTGCTGCCTTAAACACCAGTGTAATATTCTCACAAGCAGTGGGGACAATGAAATCAGGCCCATGACCTTGAGATTCACCCCTATGAAATAGTCCTACAAAGGTTAGGCTAAGCCTACTAATAATTATGCTCAAGTCACCCCCAGAGAAACTCTTTAGTTGCTCAGATGTGGCCTTTCTCTCTATGCCACCTTCACAGGTGAACTCACTGCCCTACTCCCTACAAAGGACATGACATCAAGGATTTTAAATCTCCCTGGTGATGTAGTGCAGAACTCCTAGGATTTGGCCAGGACATGGCATCATGTGATTGAGAAAGCCTTCTTGACCAAAATGGGGAAAGGAGAAATGAGGCAAAATAAAGTTTCAGTGCCTGAGAGATTTCAAATAGAGTCAAAAATTTATCCTGGAGGTTATTCTTATGCATTATATAGATATCCCATTTTAATTTATGTGTAATGGAGTGGCTGGAGTAAAGTACTTGACACTGTTGAGCTGTGTTCCAGTAGCCTTGATTCTTGAAGATGATTGTATAATGATATAAGTTTTACAGTGTGACTGTGTGATTGTGAGAACCTTGTGTCTGATGCTCCTTCTATCCAGGGTATGGACAGATGAGTAAAAAAATATATGGATAAAAATAAATAAATAATAGGGAGAAATAAGGGGTAAAATAAATTGGGTAGATTTGATTACTAAGGGTTAAGGAGAGGGGAGGGTAAGGGGTATGAGATGCTTGAGGGTTTTTTTTCAATTTTCTTTTTCTTTTTATTTCTTTTTCTGGAGTGATGCAAAAATTCTATGAATGATCATGGTGATGAATACACAACTGAATGATGATATTGTGAGCCACTGATTGTACACCATGTATTGACTGTATGTGTGTGAAGATTTTTCAATAAAAATATTATGAATAAAAGAAGACATAGCAATAAAAATTTTTGTGCAACAAGCCAGGATCTTTCAAAATACATGAGGCAACATTGAAGGAAGAAGTAAACACCTATGCCGCAGTACCTGGAAACTTTATTTTCCCCACTACTGTCGATGAATAGAACATCTAGACAAAGGATCACTGAGGAAACAGAGATTTTGAATAATATAATAAATAACTAGACTTGACAGATATTTGCTGAACATACCACAACAGCAGGATTCACATTTTTCTCAAGTACTTATGGCTCACACTGAAGGATAGACCATATGCTGGGTCATAAAGCAAGTCTTAGTAAATTTAAAAAGATGAAAATTGCATAAAACACTTTCTTGGATCACAATGGAATCAAGTTGGAAATCAATAACAGGCAGAGGGCAGAAAATCCACAAATATATGGAGGGAAAACAGCACACTGTTAAACAAACAGTGGGTCAAGGGAGAAATTACAAGAGACATCAGTAAATATCTCTAGGAAAATGAAAATACAATATATCAAAGTCCATGGAATGCAGCCAAGGTGGTGCTGAGAGGGAAATTTCTTGCCTTAAATGCCTATATTTAAAATAGAAGAAAGGGCAATGCAATGATGGCTCAGTGGCAGAATTCTCACCTGCCTCGCTGGAAAACTGGGTTCAATTCCTGGAGCCTGCCTATGCCAAAAAAAAAAAAAGAAGAAGAAATAGTAGTAAGAGCAAAGTCAGGGAATTAACTGTTCACCTGGGAGAACTAGAGAAAGAACAGCAAATTTACCCCAAAGCAAACAAAAGGAAAGAAATAATGAATATTAGCACTGAAATAAATGAAACTTAAAATATGAAAACAAAGAAAAACAACAAAATCAGAAAATGGTTCTTTGAGAAAATATTTAAAATCAATGGACCATTAGCTATGTTGACAAAAAAATAGAGAGGATTTGAATAAGCAAAATCTGAAATGGAAGATGGGCCATAACCACTGGCCCTGCAGAAATAAAGGAGGAAATGAGAAGATACTATGAGCAGTTGTATACTAATAAGTTAGACAACATTATGAAATGGACAACTTCCTAGAGAGGCAAGAACAACCAACATCGACTCAAGAATTAGATGACCTCATCAAAACAACCACAAGTAAAGAGGTCAATTCAATGATCAAGAACCTCCCAAAAAAGAAAAATCCAGGACCAGATGGCTTCACATATGAATTCTACCAAGCACTCAAGAAAGAATTAGTACCAATCCTGTTCAAAGTATTCAAAAAAATTGAAGAGGAGAGAATTCTACCTAACTCATTCTATGAAGCCAACATTATCCTAGTACCAAAGCCAGACAAATTTACTGCAAGAAAAGAAAAATTACAGACCAATATTTTCGTGAATATAGATGCAAAAATCCTCAACAAAATACTTGCAAATTGAATCCAGCAGCACATTAAAAGAATTAAAAACCATGTCTGATAGGAATTATTCCAGGTATTCAAGGCTGGTTCAACACAAGGAAATCAGTCAATATAATATACCATATCAATAAGTCAAAGCCGGGAAAGCATATGATCAACTAGATTGATGCAGAAAAGGCATTTGACAAAATTCCACATTCTTTCCTGATGAAAACATTTCAAAGATAGGAATAGAAGGGAAATACCTCAACATAATAAAAGGAATACAGGAAAAATCCACAGCTAGCATCATCCACAATGAGAAAAGACCCTAAGCTTTCCTTCTAAGATCAGGAAACAAGACAAGAATGCTCAATGTCACCATTGCTATTCAACATTGTGCATCAAATCTACTAGAGCAAATAAATTAGCACAGCAATTTTGCAGAGTACAAGATCAAAATTTAAAAATCATACTGTTTCTATACATTAGTAATGAGCAATCTGAAGAGGAAATCATGAAAAAAAATCCATTTACAGTAGCAACCAAAAGAGAAAAATATTTAGGAATAAATTTAACTAAGGATACAAGAGACCTATACACAGAAAACTATAAGAAATTGCTAAAGGAAATCATGGAAGACCTAAATAAATTGAAAGGCATATTGTGTTCATGGATTGGAAAAATAAATACAGTTGAGTCAATTTTACCCAAATTGATTTATAGATTCAATGCAATACCAATTAAATCTCAACAACTTACTTTGCAGAAATAGAAAAACCAGTAACTAGATTTAATTTCAAAAGGAGGGTTCCCTGAATAGCAAAAAATATATATTGAGAAAGAAAAATTAAATGGGAAGTCCTACACTATTTGACATTAAAGTATATTATGAAAGCTACAGTGGTCAAAACAGTATGGAACTTACATAAAGATAGATATACTGAACAATGGAATGGAATTAAATGTTCAAAAACATGACCTCAACTATAGACAATTGATTTTTTTTAATTTTTACTGAGAAATCTTCATACATATACTTTCTATACATGATGCACAATCAATGGCTCCCAGTATCATCACATAGTTGTGTATTCATCACCATGATCATTTTTATCACTCCAGAAAAAGAAATAAAAAGAAAAAAGAAAAGACTCATACAGACTGTACACCTTACCCCTCTCTCTCATTGACCACTAATGTTTCCATTATCCAATTTGTTTTACCCTTTGTCCCCCCTATTATTTATTTATTTATTTTTATCCATATCTTTTACTCATCTGCCCATACCCTGTATATAAGAGCATCAGACACCAGGTTCTCACAATCACACAGTCACATTGTAGATGTTACATCTTTATTCAATCATCTTCAAGAATCTAGGTTTCTGGACACAGCTGAAGAGTTTCAGGTACTCTTCTCTAGCCACTCCGATACACCATAAACTAAAATGGATATCTATATAGTGCATAAGAATAACCTCCAGGATAACCTTGTAACTCTGTTTGAAATCTCTCAGACACTAAACTTTATTTTGTCTCATTTCTCTCTTCCCCTTTTTGGTCAAGAAAGTTTTCTCAATCACTTGATGCCAGGTCCTGGCTTATCCCAGGCTTTATGTCCCATGTTGCCAGGGAGATTTACACCCCTGTGAGTCATGTTCCACATAAGAGGGAAGGCAGTGAGTTCACACACTGAGTTGGCTTAGAGAGAGAGGCCACATCTGAGCAACAAAAGAGGTTCTCTGGGAGTGACTCCAAGGCCTAATTTTAAGTAGGCTTAGCCTATCCTTTGCAGGAATAAGTTTCATAGAGGCAAACCCCAAGATCAAGGGCTCAGCCTATTGATTTGGTTGTCCCTGCTGTTTGCCAGCATTTTAGAAATTCTCCAAATGGAGAAGTTGAATATTTCCTCCTTTCTCCCCATTTCCCCAAGGGGACTTTGCAAATATTTCTTTATTCACTGCTAAAATTACTGTGGGATTTATCAGGGCATTACACTAACCTGGACAAACTGACAAATTCTCATTCTCTATTCAAGAGTCTATGTACTTATGGTGTTCAAGTAAACTGGCCATAAAAGTTAAATTAGGAAATACACTACCCAAAATATAAATTTTACAGCAAATGAACATCTCTCCCTTTAGTCTTACCCAGAAGTTGAGGTTTTAAAATATGGATGACATTATCCTTTATCCTGTCTCCTAGTATACCTTAGTCCTATTCAGATCAGCTTCATTCATATCTCAGTAGAAGTCTAATCCATTTTTCAACTTTTTAAACTGTTCTAATATGTGGTACTGTTCACTTTCATAGCTTCAGAGCTCTAACTCTGAATCTCAGGTGTCACATAAGTACTCAAAGTGTCTGCGAAAGACCATGTTATATACAAACAGCCCAGTATCTTAGAATTTAGAATTAACAGTTACATCTCATGAATATATGTGATGGCTGTAGGAGCTTACTATCTAAGACCCTTTACAATAAGCCCCAACCTCATAACCCATGCTCTCAACTTTAGTTCACCAAATTTTTATATTATAGTTAGTCCATATGATTGGGGCATAAAAATATTTGTCCTTTTTCCCTGACATTTCATTCAACATACAGCTCTTAATGTTCACTCACTTAGTTGCATGCCTCACAGCATTATTCCCTCTTGTGGCCACTCTGTAGCCCATTGCATGTATATACCATAGTTCCCCTTTCCATTTCTCAACCGTTGTACCCTTAGGCCACCTCCATTCATTGTGAATCAGGAACATTGCAGCCACAAACACCAATGTGCAAATGTCCATTTGTGTCTCCACACTCAGTCCCTTCGGTTGTATACTGAGCAATGAGGTTTCAGGATCATAGGGCAAACCCACTCGTAGTCTCCTGTGGAACCACCACACTGTCCTCCCAGGAACTGCACCTCTCTTTTCCCTACCAACAGTGAATAGGAACACCTCTTTCTCCACATTTCCTCCAGCACTTCTGACAACTGATCTTTAATAAGGTATTCAAGCCAACTCAACTGGACAGAGCATCTTGTTTTATAAATTGTGTTTGGAGAACTGTATATCCATATGCAAGAGAATGAAAAAAATTTAATATCTCACACCCTATACAAAAATGAATTGAAGATGGATCCAAGAGCTAAACATCAGAGTTAAGACTCTAAAAGTTTTAGAAGAAAATGTAGGGAAATATCTTATAGATTTTGTGATAAGAGGTGGTTTTCTAAGCAGTTATACCCAAAGCATGAGCAATGAAAAAAGAAATAGATATATGGCTCTCCTCAAAATTAAACACTTTTTTGTATCAGATAACTTCGTTGGAAAGTAAAAAGACAGCCTATGTAATGGGAGACAACATTTGGAAACCACATGTCAGATAAGGATTTCAAATCCAGAATATAAAAAAAGATTCTGCAACTCAACAAAGAAAATAAATTTTAAAATGGGCAAAAGGCATGAACAGACACTTTTCAGCAGAGGAAATACAAATAGCTAAAAAGCACATGAAAAGATGCTCAACTTCACTGGCTTCTAGGGAAATACAAATCAAAAGCACAATGAGATATCACCTCACACTGAATATAATAGCCTTTATAAAAGGAATGGAAAATTGCAAGTGCTGGAGAGGGGATGTAGAAAGAGGCACACTCATCTTTCCATTTCTCAACAATGATCCACAATGAATGGAGATGGCCTAAGGGTACAACGGTGGAAAAATGGAAAGGGAGTGTGAATGAAAAATAATACAATCACTATGGAAGGCAGTTTGATGAAGGAAAAATAATACAATCACTCTGGAAGGCAGTTTGATGGTTCCTCAGGAAGCTAAGTATAGAATTACTATATGACACAGCAATCCCATTACTAAATATTTATCCAGAGGATCTGAAGGCAAGGAAACAAGTAACATTTTCACATCAATTTTTATTGCAGCAGTATTTTTGATTGCTAAGAGGTGGAAACAGTCCAAATGTCCATTGATGGATGAGTGGCCACCCAGGCAGTGGTGTACACACACAACAGAACACTAACATCTGTAAGGCAAGAACAAGCCATGAAGCATGTGACAATGTGGATAAAACTTGAGGACATTTATGCCGACTGAAATTAGCCAGGTACAAAAAGACAAACACTCTATGGTCTCAGTAATATGAACTAAAATTAATGAGCAAACTTTTAATGTTAAAGTTGAGAACACAGGATATCGTGGATAGAAAGAG
The DNA here is from genome assembly GCA_004026745.1 of Myrmecophaga tridactyla. Taxonomy (NCBI): domain Eukaryota; kingdom Metazoa; phylum Chordata; class Mammalia; order Pilosa; family Myrmecophagidae; genus Myrmecophaga; species Myrmecophaga tridactyla. Next base: position 1,014 of record PVIY010053463.1, on the reverse strand, counting down.
GGTAGAGATTGGGCATTTGATGCTAAAGGAGTACAGAGCATTCAATGAGATTAATTTTACAGGTCCAGAAATGCATAGCACAATACTATCTCATGGCAGCACAATATTGTAAGTTCACTGAACAATGATGAGTATGAGTACAGTTGAAAGAGGAAGGTTGGGGCATATATGACATCAGAAGGAAAGACAGAAGATAAAGAGTTGATTGTACAACTTCACAAAATCTAGACTGGTAAATGATGGTGAGTAAGCGTAGAAATTTAAAACATTTTGCATGAGGGAAAACAAATGAGTGTCAACATTGCCAGGTATTGAGAATGAAATGGTATTCGGGGAAAAAAATACAGTCAATCCAAGCTAGGTTCTATAGTCAACAGTAACATTGTAATATGCTTCCTCTGAATGTAACAAAGGCATTATGTCAAAAATAAATGTCAAAAAGCATGGGATTTGAGGGAAGGTTATGGGTTATTTGTGGAAGAAAAGGAAATACCTTCATATAGATCATGGTGGCAAAGGCATGTTATTTACTTAGGTTGTATTGTATGATGTGTGACTAAAACTGTTAAAAATGAGCAGAAAGACACAAGCTCTAGAGAAAATGAGGAGAAATAGATGTACCTATTCAACGTTGATAGGGAAGCTGAGAGAACAGCTCCTCTGGAGGGCAGTGTGGTGGTTCCGCAGGAGGCTAGGGGTGGGGTTGCCTTATGATCTCGCAACCCCATTTTTTGGTATATCCCTGGAGGAAATAAGAGTGGGGACATGAATGGACATTTGTACATAGGGTTTTTGGTGGCAGTGTTCATGATTCACAATGATTGGAGGTGGCCCAAAAATGACTGAGGAATGGAAGGGTATTTACATACAGCAGACTAATAAACAGCTACAAATATGTTGAATGAAATGGCAGAAAAAAAGAAAAATATTATCATGCTTTGCTCATATTGACTAACTATAATATTCAAACTCAGAGAATTGAAGTCAAGAGAATGAGTTATCAAGTTGGGCCCT